>JAYMTK010000401.1:0-23100 GCA_036897405.1 Pelargonium myrrhifolium
AGATGATAATTTTAGTCTTCTAAGACAGATTATAGGAGACCGCCCAAAAATCGTCTCCGAAAGTTTCTTATAGGAGACCACATTTTAGGAGATGACTTTTTAACCTTATAGGAGACGGATTTCATCACAGGAGACCGATTTTGACCGTCTCCTAAAATCAAATTTCTTATAATGTATGTTGAGTTATATATAAGATATCCGATATACGTTCTAATGGTTCAAAAATAATTTGATCACTATAGAGTTGACATGTGTATATAAACATGTCTTGCATTTTCTTCAATTTCGGTGAAGAAAAATAAGACTTGAGCCTTCTGGAGCGGAATTAGAGTGAAGATGAATTTTTGAAAGAACTCAAAACGTTTGTCAATACAAATAAATTAATTTGAGAATAAAAAACAATCAAAACAAAAACTAAATCAAACGAAGTATGAACTCCCAAAAACAAGAAAGTTGATAAAGGACTAGATGCGCCACTCACATGCGCCCACACTCAACAAGTGTGGTCTGTGCGTGTGAGAGTCAGCCTCAACCTCTACCATGTGTCTTCTCTCCACACGTTTTTCAAATACTTATTTTTCATGTCAGTCGGCTGCACTTATTTTTAGCCGCGCCAAAATCATCACTTTTCTCAAACGGGTCGGGTTGGTTCCTCCCAAACTAATTGGTCCAACCGATCGAGATGGCCATTCTCGAGTTGATTTGATGCAAATGTGGTATTCGCTTCCGAGTCAACTGTTTGATCGTGTTGGCCCTTGCAAGTCAACCGGGTGGAGTTAATTTTGATCGAATCGAACCGCTCTCCTCTCTCGTCAAAAGCTACGTACCACGTGTGCACTTCCTCCTCCACAAACATGTAATGATGTAATAAGAATTAGTAGAAGTTAATATATTATATGCATTAATACAATATAGTTATATGTGTAAATATGAAGCAAGCAAGCAAGCACATGCATATATAAAAATATGGAGAGAAAATAGAAAGAAAGATTGTTGACTATTGTCCACTTACTACTAATTACGAGCACATGCCAATAAACCGCGTTATAAGATCGTCAATGAGCAGGTTTCATTTTGTTGAGCGTTTCAATTTCAATTTTCTTCGGGCTTGACCTTCACTTCTTATTTTTAACCGACTAATTTATTATATATCACGTGACAATATTGATTTCCTTCATTGGCGAGTCCGGTCTCGTTCACTCCGATGCCCAGTGGTTTCAACATTTCTACTATTTATTGGAGGTGCATATATATATAGCCTTTGGTGATTATCTAAGTCAATACTATTCAGCTTTCAAAAAAAAAAAGAGTCCATACTATTCAGACGTACGAGACTTGAATTGCATCATATTTATGCAATAATATATTTGTTTAAGATGAGAACAATTTCAATTTAATTCATATCAATCCTAAAAGATTCCGAAGACGATCAAATTATTTTAGTCTGAGTTGTAATGTAATTTCATTTTTTATTGATAACATTGACATTTATATTAGTTTTTGTGAGTGAAATATGACATTTGCATTTGATCAAATACCCATGTAAAAATATTGTTTTTATATATACACATTCGGTTTTTTTTTTTTTTTTTTTAAGTTGAACTACACAACATGTAGTAGCTTTTTCCTATTAACCTTAAATCTCACCTCATATCGTCAGCAAAGAGATTCGACCCCGAGACTTCGGAAGGAATCCAAAATCGCTTAAACCATTATGTCCAACATGTCTTTGAAGAATCATTTTTCTTTTTTTTTTCAAGTTTGTTATAACAAAAAATATATTTGGGTATGTAAAATTAGTTTTAACTAATTCATCTGATTTCTATAGAGAGAGGGACATACCATGGTCCCTCGCCATGACCTCCTATGTGCTAAGCAAGGTCATGTCAACCATCCCATTTCAAGAAAACTCCCCTAATTCTCTGGAGTCATGCTTTAAGAAAGTTGAGGGTAACTCAAGTGTCATTGACCCAATTCACAATGCAATGTAGAGAGACAAGTTGTAGAGTGGTGCACTACTCCATCTTGATGGCTCTTCGCTCGTGTCCTCTTCCTTGTCGTTCCAAGATTCTCATGACAGGATAGATAGGCGGTCGTCAAGACTTTCCTCCGCAAGAATTCGCCTAGTGAATGGCCCCTTGAGTCTGTCACACCACAAGGAAAAGACCGCAACACATGGTCACCAAAAGTAGCAACACCCAAGCAAAGTTACGACCAAATTGAGAGTCAATCCCAAATGCTTGAGACAACCATCAAGCCCAAACACTACACGTACAAATGTGCAAGTCACATGATCACGCCGCCCCTACTATATGAGCCACACTATGTCATAGCGAGATGGTAAGGGTTCCATATAATTTAAGTCACCCTTTATTATGTGAGAAAATCAAGTGAATGTCTCAAAACTCAACCGAAAAATGATAAAGTCGAGAAACAAGCTATATGTATAAGCCCACAGTACTGAGTCATTGTGATCACATCGTCAGTCATGAATATAAGATAAAATATCAATTCCCTCAACAATAAGATGAGAGAGATATCATTATGTACATTCTCAAACGTATTCTCTCTATTTTTTTTAATAAAATTCTTTCTAACCTTGGTACGTAACACCAAGATTCTTATGATGTACACTTCAACTTTAATCCAACCTGAACTGAAAAGTTTGAAAATATTCAAGTTCAAATTACAGAAGTTCAACGTCTCTTCTCAACACATGCGAAAAAAAAAAAAAATCAACGAGTCGTGATAAGTTTAACCAACCCAACATAAGAAACCACAAAACTATCCTCTTCTATTATATAACAAAAATGAAAAAGTAATAAAGTAAATATTCCTTCCCTAGACAATACTAGAAGGAAACATGTATAAAGAAAAGAGTGATGGTCGATGACATAATAAGTTTTGTCATGCATTGAATTGACAAAACATTACTCAAAATCAAACTCAAGATAAAACGTGGGGGCATGCAACCAATGACAGCATCTTCCCACTTACGTAACTACGACGAAGCAACCAAAACTCCCCATATATAATCGTCCCCACTTCCCTCATTATATATTATCATCTCCAACTCTCTCAAACATTTCATCGAACACTTGGTGCTCATTCCCATGGAACCCAACCTCACCCAACCTCACACCTACAGAGGCGTCCGCAAGCGCAAATGGGGCAAATGGGTCTCCGAGATCCGAGAGCCCGGCAAGAAAACCCGAATCTGGCTCGGCAGCTACGAGCTGCCGGAGATGGCCGCAGCCGCGTACGACGTCGCCGCATTGCACCTCCGGGGACGAGAAGCCCAGCTCAACTTCCCGGAGCTCGTCGGAACCCTACCCCGGCCGGCGAGCTCCAGCCACGACGACGTGCAGGTGGCGGCGCAGGAGGCCGCGGCGGCGATGAAGTTCAGGAGATCCGGGAATGGCGGTGGCGGTGCTCCGGTGACGGTGGGGCTGTCGGAGAGTCAGATACGGGCCATAAACGAGTCGCCGTTGGATTCGCCGAAGATGTGGATGATGGAGATTGCGCCAGGTGGCGGTTACTGTGGTGGTAGCGACATTGATGGGGCGTATTTTTTAGCGGAGCCTATGATTTTGTCGGACGAGGAACATGATTATGGTTATCAGTTGAGTGAATGGGAAGATACGTATACTCATCAGTACTCCATTTGGGATTCATAGGTTGAGTTATTGTTTCTGTATTTAATTGTTTAGAGCTGAAACAATAGTTTAATTACATGTTAACTTAGCTATAAAACTATATAGAAATGTGTTATATATAGTCTTCAGATTTGTCGAGTATGTTTTTACTCTTGCTGGCATAACCTGAATTATAAGGAATGTTTTTGTTAAATGTCACACAATAATTGTTACATTTTTTGTCCCAAATATTAGTTAAATTTGTTACAACACATGATCATATGGATAAAAGAGTAAACATATAACATTAACTGTCGATTTCGTTAATTTTTAAGTGAGTCTCAAAGTAGACCCCACTTTGTTAACAAACTTACCTATCAAATAAGAGTCGGTAGTTACAGTAACAATTTTTTTGAAAACAAAAACACATGATAAACATGAGATTTATTTTATAGCGGAGGGGATATAATTTTGTAACTATAGAAAATGAGAACATATATAGAGTTTCAACTAATAATTTTAAATAGTTGTGTGGCAGCTAAAACATACTAAATTTGATTTCAGACATCTATAAATTTGTTTGGACAAACATGAGTGTTGATTAATGACTTATCAAACTTTCATTAACTTGTACGATTTTCAACCATCAATTATTATACTAACAAAAAAAATTCTATAAAAGAAATGCAATTTTTTTTTTGGAAAATAAAAATGCTAATTAGTACAAATAGATTTCTCTCGAACATTCACCCATGCAATGTCTCATCTTTTGCGTGTCATGGGTCAAACTAGGATTTTGATAAAATGAAAAATTTGATTAAAAGTACGACCCAAACTTTTATCATGAAAATAAGCTCGAAAATTAATTAATTGATTCTATTTTATGCAAATATAATATGCATAAACATGATTAGGTAGGAGTTATAAGAAAGACCAAGCCTAAAGTATCTAAGGAGACCATAATGTTTCCTTATTGGGCATCCCACCACAGCACATATAGGGCCTATAAGAAACCTTAGAGAATTTGTAAATTTTGTCTAAATTTTTGTGACCACCGATCATGCTTGAAATAAGAACTTGAAATAGTAGTCTCATTGGAATGATCATAAAATTTATTGTTGTCTCAAAAAAATATGTTGATATTTGTGTTGCACGATTTCATTATGTAACTCTCATACTTTGTAAAGGTTACCAAGTAAAGAATTATTTTCACAACAAATAATAGATAAATAATCTAATAAAATAAATAAATAAATAATTTTATTTGAAAACTTAGACGAAGATAAATGTGTTATTGTTGAGTTAGATTTGGACTAGCCGCCCAAATCTTGAGTTGGGCCTACAAGGCATGACTTTAAGGTAAATTCACAAGTCTTAATTAAGATCCCATAATTAATAATATGCATTAACTTAATAAGATTCACTTTTGGTCCATCATGACCAACCAAACCACTCTCACTCTGTCCAAATAGAATTGAAAACAGACTGAAACTTGACGTGTTATGTGCTGTATACCTTTTTGTTACGAATGTGATTCTGATTTTTTAGATGTTTATTAATTAATTCATTTTTTTTTTCTTTACGTAGTTTTTTTATTAAGAATTTTGCATGATTATGCAGCCAGAGCAGTCCACTAGCTAAACGTGATTAACTACCAATTTCTTTATCTCGTACTAGAAAGGAAAGTAGGAAACATAGTTGATTTGACACAATCTCATACACATGCAAATTAATGATATTAATATAAATATCAAAAGTATAAATGAAGTCTACAATTATAAGTTTGAACTTATATTTTAGTTGATTGTATATGCTATCTTGTTTGTGTGATCTAAAAATTATGAATTCGAATATTTGCATCCCAACATTGTATTTAAAGTTACAATAAAAATCAGGTTTTTATCTTTTTTTATCCGTCTATGCGCAAAATTGAAAATGAGAACGACTGTTTATCTTTCATCGGCCCATCTGAACTTTTAATGAAGTTGATCTTCTAAAACATTACTTGATAACTTGGAAGAGTGTACACATGTATTATGTAAATATTGTATACAAGTTTTAAGTCAAAATTAATATAACTTAGAGAAAGTTGTTTTTTTTGCTCAAGATAATAGTCAATTTGTGATTTGCTTTATTTTTAAATTTTAACGCCATAACTAACATCGAATAGATGATTTCTTGAGTGCATTAGTTATATGTATGTCTCTACCTAGACCTTCATGACTGTTGAAGAGAAAATATTAACGATGTACTCATCCTAAGTTGTATCGTAAATAATTTATTGGATTTGTGTCATTTTATTGTAATGTTTTAACGTGATAATAGTATTAAATATAAGCTTAATTCATCCTAACTAAAAGTTTTTGTACCATATAAAGGACAATATAGTAGAGCGGTCCATGTATGATATATGCTTCATTTCATTAATTATATGGAGGAACATACAAACATAAATACATATACATGAAGAACTACTACGTACTTCACAATACGTACTCAGTGAAAGTACACGATACATACATATATAATTCTCGATCTCATGCCATACCACCGTTCTACAAAACCCTTCACGTACACACTGCATGCATGCAAGTCAAGATTGTTCGATATTCATTCATTTCTTGAACCACCCCAATCTACAAAACCAGCTTCGATCGAACCATGTACCAAGAAGCTCTTTTGAGGACAGCTCAACCTACCATGCACCTTATACACATATATATAATATGTATTTATATATATATATTTAGGTTACAATAACAGGTGAAGCTGCAGCAAATATAGGATGAGTATGGTCTGTGGGGCCATGAAGAGCATGATGACGAGCATAATTGTTGGAGAATTCATAGGATCGTCGCTGCTGAGTGGTTTGATCATGTGAACCCGACCATTTCATCTGCATGAAGCTCTTCTTTCTCCACGGTCCGATGAAGATTTTCTTCTCCTTCATCGACCTCTTGGCGGCGCCGCACACCACGCGAACAATGGCGTTCAGGTAGTCTGGTTTTCCTATGTAGTATTTTGGTACCAGGTTTACCATTCTGCGGTACTCTTTGCAGGGTTTCGCGATCTCGAATTCGTCCCTGAACTCCAGTTCGATGATAAATGAGACTTGCTTTTTTCGTTTTGGTGTGTTCGCTATCACTTTTATGTAATCGTGTGATCCTGAAATAAATTAAGTTTGTGAAGATATAAGAATAAGTACCTTTCATATATACACATGATAATTAAGGAAGAGCAATTTGGAATTGACATAATACAACCTAAACAAATCACTTGTTTTAGATAAAATTGCAAATGAAATATGAAACTTATTTTCAGACAACATTTCAATTCATGTTCATGTCGTAACACGATACACGACATGAAATTAGCGTTGAGCCTCCAAAACACGCATGCATGATGAATTGGTCGTGCTTTGACATGCATGACATGCACAAGTAAGAGAATAATTGTAAATCAATCCTTATAATTAACGAGTCAAACATGTTGGGTTGCGTCGTGTCAAATGTGATGGTTCTATCGTGCATAATGTGTTCCAGTCGTGTGTGCGTTAAAAACGTGGTGTTTGTGTTTTGTATTCATAATCGTGTCGTGTAGGTACCTCCGGGGAACTTTTTGGTGGATTTCCAAGTAGAAGTGTAGACGGTGGCATTGAAACCTTTGTCACAAAGCAATTTGACGACTCTTTGGCGGAGGCAACCAGCGCAACCATCAACTTCTGGGCTAATTGGTTTTGGGCATTTGCAGAAATCGCTTGCTCTTGCTCGCTCTATTATTCGGATTATCTCTTGCCGGAACTTGTATCCCGAAAGCTGATACCGTTCTATTATTTCCTGATCAAATCAATCAACACATCCATTTCCTCCTGAATTAATTATAATCAATATTTCATCGCTAATTAAATACCATATATAATTAACATTATTTATTTGCCTTGATTCATGATTCACATTGAATGGAAAATAAATCACAGAAAACAATTCAAAAAACTACGTAAACATATGAATACAAGAATGATTATATATATAGATATAAATACTTACGAGAAGCAAGGCTTCCTGGGAATCCCAAAAGAAGGCGCGTTGATTAGAATTAATATCATGCACGTAATTGCCATCGGAATCGTAATCGTTGTCGTCGACGTCGTCGTTGAGAGGATCGTGATCGGAGATATGGCGCGACGACTGGTCGTTGAAATGGTCGTCGTGAAATAAGGAAACTTTGGTTTCAAGGCTGAGGCTGTCGACTATACAACATTGATGGTCGTCTCCCACTCCCAGAGCCTTCTCTTTTGCAAGAAAATGTCTCATTTTCTTGCAAATTGGATGGATGGAAGACAACCACAAATGGTGCGTTACGAACGAGAACACAAGAAAAGGCTCTTTCAACAACAAAAAAAAGACATCGACTTCACATTTGGAGTTATATATATTGTCATTCCAATTTGCCACGTGTTTAGTCGTAATTACCAATATTAGGTTTTGAGTTTATGATGGGTACAAATTGTGTGCTATGGTACATAATTTACGAGAGAGCGAGGTACGAGTTTGTTAGTGGTGACATGTGTCTAAGACAAATAGTATTGATGTTATTCGACAAATAAAAATGCAACGCGCCACATAAACGTCACGTTATTACTCGCCGCTGTGAACTTGCTCTTGAAGCACATTGTTGTGGACTCGCTCCATAATGCGTGCTCGCATACTTGCTCATGAAGCGCCTCAACTGACTTATCCTGCGGTAACAAAGCTCACCCCAAGCACAACACAATTGGACAACCCTTATGTCGCGACCAAGATCGAGACCCTTCGCAAAGAAAAGAGTGAAGTTGATGCGACTAAAGATCGAGGTGATCTTGCCATAAGAGTTATTGTTTGGCCATTTCGTCGTGGGGCAAGTTAGTTCTAAGACTCAGGGAAATGCCATCAACACTTACTTGAATGAATTTTTAAATCGTCTTCTCGAGACATTATCAAGGTCTCCGTCTCATTGGTCCACCACCACAACGTCTTGCTTTGTTTGGACAACAAGACGCTATTGAAGTTGTGAAGACTCTTAGAGCTTTGTCCTTTCTTGTAATGCTTGCAAGACTTACAAGAACTCCAAATATCATCCGATGCTCGTGGTCGGCTAGCTATAAAGTCTAAAAGTCCAACACTTGTACGTAACACCTCACTCCTCCAACGGCCAATCATCCGAGACACTCGACGAACTTTACTTGTAAGTATAAATACGCATCCATTTATAAGAGGAAGGAAATTCAAATCCTCACAATCTAAATGAGTCTTTCTTTCTTTATAAATACTCTCTAAATTGTCCTTCTAAATAAGATGTGATTTAGATTCTTTTTGCTGAGATTTTTACTCTTACATATACGGGTTTAATTTATTTATTACATATTCAAATCTACATTAAAGATGTGATACTTGTGGCACCAACCAAGAACTCAAGACGCAGAATCCAGGCCCCTATATATTACGCTTCTAAGGGGTAAATTGAATGTGGAGATAATTACACGTTTTCACCCTGTTAGATACACATTTTGCACATTACTATCCTAAATTCTTTATCGTTGCACATTACTACCCTAAACTACAAAAATTACATTCCGTCATTTAACTTTAACGAAATTTGAGTATATAAAAAAAGTTTAGGGTAGTAATGTGCAAAATGTGTATATAACAAGATAGTAACGTGTTGAAAATGAAAGATGTTTAGGTCTTTTTAAGATTTAACTGACGTAGCATTTAACGGATTAAAAGAAAAAATAGTTTATAATAGTAATGTGTAACGACAAAATAGTAACGTATAAAATATGTATGTAACATGTAGTAGCATGTAATTATTCATGAATGTATTAACTACTACTATAAACCAACCATGTTGTAGTAGGAGATCTAATACGAGGCTTAAGTGGGCCCTAGACGAAGGCTTGACTGATCAAAATACAAAAGAGAAAATGATAAAAGAGTAAAGCCCAGCCCACTAGCCAGCCCCTAATTTCAAGCCACTGAAACTGTCTTCAACATAGGAACAGCTGGAGCGAGCACTGAAGTAGGAGATCGAGCTCGGTCCTCATTCAAATGTGGAGGAGCCACCGACATACCTTTACAGGACCCGTTAATGGAAGTTACACAAGCTCAATTTTGTTTCTCTTTCAGTTCCCAAACACAACCTACCACTCAGTACGTTCCTTTCTCAAGAATCTCAAACTGGGTACTTATTATTTTTCTCCATCAATCTGTTTCCTCATCTCCTAATAAATTTCAATTTTAGTTCAAAGTTTAAACTTTATTGTGGCAATGGGTTTTGATTGGAATCTAGATGTAGTTTGTTTCGAATTGTTAGATTGTGTTGTATTATAAGCTTTGTATGTGTCTCAGTGTATGCGTGTTACGGTCTCATCATAAATGGTGATTTGTTGAAATGTTTTTACTTTTTATGGATATATTTGAGTCTTATTGTGGATTTGTGTTCATATAACAAGGCCAATTGAAGTATTAACTACCCACAACTTCTTAATGAATACTAGTTTTTGGTTCTGGTGGACATTGATTCTTTAATCAAAAGATTGGCAATGGTGGAATAAAAGATTAGCCAGTTTCTTATGATTCAATGATGATGCAAGTCGAATGGATATTTTAGGGTTTATGGATTCTTATTTGTATTGGAAAAATGATGATAGGTGATGATATTGGTTGGTTATCTGGGAATTATTTTCTCATTTTTCTGTATTAAGGAAAGCTAATGAAACAAAATTTGTTAACAAACACTAGTTTTTAGTTCTGTTCGAGCTCGGTACTTTGATCAAAAGATTGGTGGGGGTTAAAGATTAGTTAGTTTCCTGCTATTGAATGAGAATGTTAGTCAATCATATTTTGTAAATCCCGCTGCCGGGTTTATGGTTCTTATTTGTATCGTGAAAATGATGGTGGTGGTGGAAAGTGTTGGATGGCTTGCTTTATGTTGTGATGACTTGGTGTGGATGATATATATACTTGATGAAATGACGATTCAAGGAGTTATATAGTAGTTACTATTCTATTTGGTATTCCGATTTGCTACGTTTTCTCTACATATGTATAATTTATAGGTGTATATTGGCCTTTTGCAGTAAACCACTAAAAGATTTCGCAACCTTGGTCAGATGTCCAGAACGAAAGTTTGCTTTCTCCAATCATTACCCAAGGTATGCTCGGCACCCAACTCGTCAGATTCATTCAGGATCCTACCCTTATTTAGAAATTTTAGCACTGACAATGAAGGATCATATTTTCAACATCCGACTGAGCACAGAGCTGAAAACCCATTTGAAAATCACCAAAACCCAAGTGGGTATTATGGCGAGAACCAAAACCCAAATGAGTCTTCCAAAGGAAACGCAAATGGAAGTTTAAGGGGAGGCTCTTTGGAGGATCCACTGAGATTGAACCCTAGTGAGAATCATAGAGGAAACCCCAGAAATGTTTCCTTGGGGAGACCAGTTGGGCAGATTACGTATTTTGGTGCCGATTGTGGGCAACTACATGATAAGAATTTGAACAGATCTTATCAGCATTATAGTGGAGTTTACAGGGACAATTATAGAGGGGAATCTCAGAACAACTCGACTAGGAAAAGTGGGAAGTTTAGTGAGTATAGTGGGCTGCATAATAAGGAGTTGCATCAGAACCCCAGTACAGTTGATGTGAATACGTCTAAGAATTTTCAGCAAAGTTACAATGGGTTTTATCAGAACAAGACCGAGGTTTATGGGAATAATCCTCAAAATGAATTTCGTAACAATGTTCCTGAAGAACATGGAAAATTTAGTGGGCATTTGGGAAATAATACCTGGGAGTTTCAGCAGAACTCAAGGGTTTTGCAGCATGATTGGAACAGGTTTTATGGTGCAAATGGAAGTATACAGAACCAGTACGAAGCTTTTCAGGAGGGCCCTGCAGAAGTGAGACAGCTTACAGGTAGGTCTTATTCACAAGGTTTTCTAAAATCCCATGGAAGCCTAAATGGAAGTTACGCTCACAATACTAGACAAAATTGGCAGAATTCCAATTACATGGAAAATGTGGTAAAGTATCAGAATCATCAGAATCCAAATGCTGGACAATATTTGCAAAACCGAAATGTGGGAGAATATGAGCCGAACTCAAATGTCTTGCCGAATAGAATTATGAATTCTCAAGTCTTGAGTAATGCTAAACCAGGAGGGGAATCGATTGAGGCATCTGAAGTTATCTCATATAGGGGTAGCCTTGAGGAGCTTGATAGTTTTTGCAAGGAGGGGAAAGTGAATGAAGCTGTTGAGGTTTTGGGTTTGCTGGAAAAACAGTCTATTCCTGTGGATTTGGTTCGATGTTTACATTTATTGGAGGCATGCGGGCATGCTCAAGGTCTAAAAGAGGGCAAAATTGTTCATGAATACATTATAAGATCAGTGTCTCCTCTTGATGTCAGCACTTATAACAAAATCTTAGAAATGTACTCAAAATGTGGTTCTATGGATGATGCGGTCATGGTGTTCAAACAAATGCCAGATCGCAATTTGACATCTTGGAATACCATGCTGAAAGGGTTTGATCAGAATGGTCTTGCAGAGGATGCCCTTGATCTGTTCATTCAGTTCAAGGAAACAGGACTTAAACCAGATGATCAAATGTTTATTTCTGTTTTCTCAGCATGCGCTGTATTAGGTAATGTTGATGAGGGATTGCTGTACTTTGAATCAATGAGCAAAAAATTTGGCATCATCCCTTCTATGGAACACTATGCAAGTGTAGTAGACCTTCTAGGAAGCACAGGGTATCTTGATGAAGCCTTGGAGTTCATTGAAAATATGTCTTTGGAGCCGACTGTTGCTGTGTGGGAAACCTTGATGAATCTCTGTAGAGTTCATGGGCATGTGGAGCTTGGCGATCGTTGTGCTGCAATTGTTGAGAAGTTAGATCCCTCCCGCTTAAATAATGAATCAAAGGTGGGCCTTGTACCAGTTAAAGTGTCAGACCTTGTAAAAGATGAAGAAAAGAAAAGATTGTCAGCTGAAAATCTTCTAGAAGCTAGGAGCAGGATCCATGAATACCGAGCAGGCGACAAATCTGATCCTGAGAGTGATAAGATTTATGCTCAGCTGAGAGGTCTCAAGGAACAAATGAAAGAGGCTGGTTATGTTCCACAGACTAGGTTTGTGTTGCATGACATAGACCAGGAAAGCAAGGAGGAAGCTCTTCTTTCTCACAGTGAGAGACTTGCTGTTTCTTATGGTCTCATTAGCAGCTCTGCTCGCTCACCTATTCGAGTAATCAAGAATCTTCGTGTTTGTGTTGATTGTCACGAAGCATTGAAGATCATTTCCAAGATAGTTGGAAGAGAACTTGTAATGCGTGATGCCAAGAGGTTCCACCATTTCAAAGATGGGGTCTGTTCTTGCAAGGATTATTGGTGAAGGCACTATTCAAGGTACTTGTTAGTGCATTTTAGATTTAAATGTGGCTATTTTTATTGTTAACAAGACAGCTAGACAAGCACTCTGTGTGTTATGATTTAATATGAGTATTATCTTTTTAGCTGTCGTTGAAATGATTGCCATACTCTAGTTAATGTAAGTTCTACTCAAAAAAAGAAAAAGATAAGAATTAGTGCAAGAACCTAATGATTGATAAATCCATTTCCTCTTTTTTCTTTTTTCTCTGAAAGGCAAGACTTCATTTGTTCTACAAAATCTATCTAGAATGATTCTTGGAATCAGCTAATTGTGTTTTTACACCAACCAAACAAGCAGAGCTCATGCTTCTGGTTTTTACAAGGCCTCAAAAGCAGCTGCAAGGGCAAAAATATCATAATCTGCACAACTGCATCCACCATCTTGGCACCCACAGCCACACTCATCCCACTTTTTCAACCTATTGTATCTCTTTGTCCTCTCAGTTTCTGCTAACATAGCTGGAAGAACAACTTTCATTTGTACCTGCAGGGCTGGAGGCTTGACATCTTCATCTCCATGAACCCGGCGACGGTCTGAAGAGCTAGAAACCATTGTAACCCACTGGTCAAATTCCATGTTTGGAGACTCCAAAACTGTCTGCCAGGGAATCTCAACTCTGGCCAGTAGCTGCGACCTGCCAATCCTCCCCAGAACTGGAACGTTTTTTCTGCACCGGAGCTCGAAAACCACGCTTTGATGCTCCAAGCTGTGCATGGACTCCTCATTTCCATAACAACTCAATGAGAAGGATTCATCCCAACAATAGAGATCAGACTTGGATGAGATTTGTTGGCTGTTGAGTTGAATTCTTTTGTTGTTTCCCGCAGATAGATAGTACCTAACGAAGATATTGCCCGCATACTTCACTTCTACGTTCTTCGCTTGGATGATTCTCAGTTGGCAGGTAAGAGAAGAAAATTGTTGAGGAATACCCATTAGAGAAATATAGAGAAACTATGTTGTTAGTGAAACTTATGTTGGTTTGTGATGAGAAATGCTTTGAGTCCTGGGGTTATATATATTGTATGCTTGGTATGGATTGTGGAGTAATGGAGATGGAAATTTCATGGAAGATGGCTTTGCTTTTTTGCTTTTGAGGAATGAAGCTATTGGCTATTGAGACTTCTTAGTGGAGGAAATCACCACCACATAGATTTTGGTTTGCAATATTATATGGTTGATGTTGGCATAAGTGAATCACATTGAGATTTTGGAAGGGTTAAAATAATGACCCCATGGAATCTTGAAGGGTTGTATTGTAAGTAGATTTATAAAATTGACTCCATATCTCAAGTTGCAATTGCTAGTTGGTGAAGATATGCTTTTGGGTTCATGAAGATTGAACAAGATAGCTATAGTTCTCATCCATCCATTTAACAATAAATACAAGTAATAGTGGAGCAAATCACATACTCAGATCTTTGGAGGAAGATAATATTCTTTTTTAGGTTTAGTGGAACTCATGTACTCTATTCTAACACCTAAACCTCGTGTTATTCCAATTTAGTTGTAGAAGTTGATGACAACAATGAAAAATGTTGAGCTGGGCTTCACAAGAACAAGTCCTACTAGAGCTTGCAATTTGGATCAGATCCTGGAGGCGTCTAAAATCTGATCAAATCAATTTCAGACCAGATCGTTTTGCGCTAAAATTTTGAATTTTATATAACACGATCTTAATCCTTTTCAGATCAGATTCAAATTACTCTGTATGGCCACCTCTAAGCCCTACTAGTAATACTAGAAAGTAGGAACAACACAAAATATGTTATTATACAAAAAAAGTTATAAAAAATAACACAAGATTTATGATTTATGGGCAAAAGGGTCTACCCAATCTAGTCCTATGGCTTGGAATGGTGAAGTGCCTAATCCTTCCTTCTTGTTCCCTCAAATAGCCTCGACACAAAAAGCCATTAGAGAATCTATCCTCTACAGCCCTGTCCACATCATGCACAAACACATCAGTCTCACCAGCCTCTCTGTTCCTAGCCATCAAGCCAGCAGTGTAGATGGCACTCATCCTCCCAGGAGCACCATCAAAGTAGCCTGTGGGTGCATCCACCATAATCAAATCCCACTCCACATCATACACATCACTAGGGAACCCTTTGAGAGCCAATGGGCACTTGGAGAATCTTGGGTCACCCACAACCTTGCACTCCTCATCAGCCATCCCAACCTCAAAGAGCTCATCAGCTTGGTGCCTCTTGGTGTCATAGCTCACATGGTAGGCCTCCAAGTTGGGCAGCTTCTCCTTGATCTGCCCAATCCATGCCTTGTCCTCCTCAAGAAACACAGTCCTGCCTCCATGGTTGAGGGAGGTCCACATGAGGCTGTCATGGCCTAGACCAAATACTAGGAAGTTGCATGGGGACTTCTTTTCTAGGACTCTGAGAGAGACTGAGATCTCTTTGAAGGTCTGTTGTGGGGTGATGTTGGTTGTTGCATAGTGGATGAGGGCATAGGACAGGGAAGGTGGGATTTTTGTGCATGTTGGTGCTGTGGTCAATGGGTCAGGAAGAGTTGGGCAATCTGAAATGGAGGATCTTGATTCTTGTTCTTGTTCTTGTTCTTGATCTTGATCTTGATTTGATAGATGGGTGCTCTGATCAATGTTGGGTGTTTGCAATTGAGAAGAAGAAGAAAAAGATGTTGATTTGATGATGAGAATGAGGAGGAGGAAGAGTAAGATGAAGCTGAAGAGAATGAGCTTGAAATTGATGGAAGCTTGGGGTTTGGACCTCATGGTTCTTTGATTTTGTTAGAGAAAGAGATGAAACAATTGGGGTTTTGAGGAGCCATTTTGTAAGGTAGAGAAGAGAGGTGTTTGATCATATTCAAATGATTAGTCTTTTTTTTTTCTTCCCTAACAAACTTGATAGTAACTCATCATGAGATGTTACTTACCTTCAAAACCAATATTTTGAAATTGATTTTAGAAAAATATTGCTTTAATTTCAAGACTTCAAGTTATTTCTCATAAAAATAAAAGTAGAGAGTACTGTGAGGTGAGATGAAACTTGAAAATGAAGCAAAATTTGGAAAGAAAAGTAGAAGTGGGAGCATCATGATGTAGACATGAAATCCACTCTGAACAGAAACAAATACATGGTTGGTGGATCTGCAGATGTTTGTTGAAATATAATTTGATATGTTCAGTATTTTTTTATATTTTTGGATTCTGGAAGGTGTAATGTTGTTGGAGAGGTTGATGATAATTTTATATTGATCTCTTCCATAAAATTCTGATTATTGGTATGGGAATAATGGATGATCATGTGTGGTACTGGTGGCTTTGTTCACGTCTTAAGACAGAGTGGTTAGTAATTTTTATTTCTTAAGACAATGTGAAATCCTCTTTTGATGTATTTTTTTTATGGAAATGGTAATAATTCTCATTTTCATTGGTTTCCCTTTATTTTTATTGTTATTCCCATTTTTATTTAATGGTGTTTGGGTCAATAAAAATGTGAAAAATATTCATTTAGATCATTATAAATATGCATTATTCGAAATTTTGAAGTTTAAGCCGTAATATATAAGTAAAGTGTAAAAATAAAAATGTGAATTTTATCTATCCATCTTAAGTGGAAATCAAATATATCATGTCACAATGGTGTGAGTTTTGCCCTCAAGCCTCTCAATTATGAGTTAAAATCTCACCATGCCTTAATGGTTTGAGCTTTGTCTTTTGGCCTATCAATCAAATCCTTTTTTTTTTATGTCTTGGTTAAGCCTTGTTCGGAAACACCGAAAACCTAAGATAACTTGTTTTTGAATTAGTCACATAAAAGGTAGAGACAACTCACATGAGTTAATTTATTCGACAATAAAATTAGACAACAAACCTTCTATTCCAAAAGCTTCCACACAATTTTTGCGGGAGCTAGTTTTTCACAAGAGCTGCCATTCTACTGCAACCCCCTATACGAGCTACTTATTCTTGTTAAATTCTATCACCCACCTCTCAACCATGTAGTGGATTATTGAAAGCTAATAATGCTATGTGTTGTTTTTAACCTAATAAAGAAGAGACGGTTTGACCACTTCCATGGAGGTTGACCAATTTTCATCAATGGTCGAGCAACATTTGTTGGTCGACTAGGAAACTAATTAAGTGTCATGTGCTGAAAACAAGTTAATCAAGAAGAAGACGGTCAACCACATCTAGTTGATTTATATGCTTGATGGTCGAACAAATAGTACACGATTATAGTTTATTGTCCGACCATTGCATTATAGACTTAATTTGCCCTCATTTGTTGAGGTCGACCCATATTCTGTCACGTGCTTTTTTAGCGATTATTACAAGGTAGAAATGTAATTTTTTCCTAATTTTATAGAAAAAAAGTAGTTAAACAGTACCCGTAGGGTTTAAGGCTTAAGCTCGCACCAGCGAGTGCCGGTCGTAAACGGAGCCACCTCTCGTTTTTTGTTCTCTTCTCTGTCTCTTTCTTGGTTTCTCTCCATCTCTCTCTCTCTCTCTCTCTCTCTCTCTCAGTGTCACCATTACTGCAATTCACTGACACTTCGTTGTTACCGAGCGAGAGAGAGAGGTTGAAGATGAAGTTTTCGGTGGCCAAGGCATGGAGCAATGGGAGAGCAAGGGTTGGTGTCCTCCAGGTGGGTCCGGTAGAGCTTGAAACACCGTCTCTTCTCCTCTCTACGCGCAAGGGACTACCTCAATTTATCCCACCAGACCTCCTCCCCTCTCTCCCATCTCCTCACTCTCGTCTCCTCCAAGTCAGCCCTCTTCATTTGTAAGCTTCTTTCACATGCCCATCAATTGTTTGTGAATTTGTCTCTGACAACATATGTATGGTATACAACAACAATTTTGCTACTTGTTACATATATATCCATCATTTAACCATTTAACTCAACCAAACAATTAGATAAAAACTATTTTTTTTTTCACTGTAAGTTTGTTTCACCAATCTATACTGTACCCACCAATTGTTTGTGAATTTGAATGTGACAATTTTGGTATGGTAACTTATGTTTTGTTACCTTAGAAGTATTATCTGAAGACATGGTTTATCAGTCAATGATTTAACTCAACCAAACAATTAACAGTTGATTTGACGACTGTCCCTGCAGCCTGTAAACTTTCATTGTTGAAACATTGTATAAAAAGTGAGATTTTTTTCCCTTTAATCCTGGCTGAAAGATCTTTTGACATCTACCTTTTTACAAGACTCCTGGTCCTGTTCTAATGCAATTTTTGTTTGATTTTCTATTTAGCAGTTCTCTTACTAGATCAAAATTGTATTTGCAGTTTGGAAGGTCTGTCATGGAATACTATATCAGACATTGGAGGACTACATAAGATGGTTAGCTTACATGAATATGGTATGGCAGCTGTACCAAGGGATTCCATTCAGTGCCTTCCAGAATGTGATAGCAGTAATAAACTTGGAGCATCTTTTGAGACTCCATGTGGTCGTCTTCTGGTAATTTATCCATATAGCTTCTTGATTTCATATTGTTGGTTCAACTGAGCCAAATATATTTCAATCATACAAGAGGGCAAGGATTGAATTGTGCCTCTACCCACTTTGAGATTTTTGTTTTTGTTTTTCCTATTCATCATTTTGTTATCAATATTTCCATATTTTTGTATATTCATGCAGATTAAACCTGCTCATTACATGGAAATGATTTCCTCCTTGGGGCCGAACCTTTGGGCCACATTGGCTGATGAAGTGCCTGCATGGGTTGCCAAGAAGAGGAATCAAATCTCGGTTGATCGTACTATTAGATGGCTTGATGAATGCATTAAACTAAACAAGGTTAGTCTGTAAAACTCCTTCCCTTCTAATCTTATCTACAAAACTTAGTTTTGGATGTGAGGAGCTACTGCTTTAGATGGTACTTTGTAGTCATCATATATTGCTTGAGTTATAGTCTGAAATAAGTTTCATAATAAACATGGTGAACTGTGCAGAAGACTAATTTCTACCAACAAGAAAGGCACTTGTATTTGACACATGCTTAATTGCTTATCAAAGGCTCATTTTTTCCAACTTAATAGGTTCTACATGACTAGAAAACTATATTGATATCAACTTTTAAAACCTGTTTCGCATGGTTGGATCTGCTTCATTGTTCATTGTTCCCTACCGGAAATGTGAAAGGCTATTCCTTGTGTGGTTCTTTGTAGTAATGAATTCCACTCAAGATGGTAGCTGCCTAAACCATCAACTATTGATTTGGATAGGGAAGTGACCATAGTTGGACATAGTTATAGGTTACAATGCTACGCATATTCTTGGAAGTTCATGCATTTCATGTTTGCCTGTATTTAACTCTAGTTATGTGCAGCTTATGATTGGTAGACAATGTTTAATGCATTGGAGGAGATTAATGGGTCAAGATCATCATTTGATATTGCTATGTAGATGTATCAGATATTAATGGTTTACTAAAAGTATTCAAGATCTTCGTATTCCTAGTGGGATACACAATGGTTTACTAAAAGTATTCAAGATCTTCGTATTCCTAGTGGGATACACGGCACTTAAATATAACAAGAAGGTCCATGATTGAATAACTAAATTAGTATAACTCTTAGTACATGAACTCTTAGTGGACTTCCACAGGCTATGCGTGGACAATGAATTACAGAATTATTGTTTGGATGGTAATCTGATTTCCTTAACATATCACCTGAAACTAAAACAAGATTACTAAAAGGTCTAAGTAAGCTCTTCACTGATATACAAATTTGAATATGGTGAATTGTATTTATAATTTTGAAATTCATTGTAGTGCGACTAATGACAATGTGTTTCCTAATTTAAATTGGTTGCTTTTGTACATGCACTAATCCATTGTATATAGACAGATGGAGCCGTTTTGGGGGCCGTTGTTGGAGGGTCTGTTGTTGAGGCAAGGAAACGATGCGCTCAAGAGGTTGCTAAACGAGATGTATCAGGTATCTTTATATTTCCATAGTTCATTTCTTTTTATGCTTTTTAATTAACATTTAATTGACACTAATACTTAAGCTGGGTTCATTATAGTATCTTTCTTTTCCTATAATCAGTAGTTCTCATGATGCAACTTATTGCATATGCACTTCCATGTATTGTATGTCTCTTTCAAGGATGTATTGTTTGTGTATGTGTGACGAAGACATGGCATTGTTATACATCTTATGATAATAGTATTGCCTTAATTTGACTTCTGTGTAACTTTCTAACGAATTCAGCAGGTTGATATTAGGGTGAAAGTTGCCTTCTCTCTTTCTTTACTTCATAGTCTTCCACCACGAATGTGTGTTTAAACCTCCAACATGCTCGATTAAACATATAATTTATTTATTTTTGCTACTCAAATCAAATTGTTTGCATTGCGTTTATCAGAATTTTTGTTATTAATTTCATTACGAAGAAACAAGTTTGATGAGCTTTATAATAAGTAGGATATAAAGTTTCCTATCTTGCTATTTTCTGTCAATCAAATTTGATAGTAACCATGTGACATTCTTAGCCTTCATAGTTCTTAATGTTTTGTGGAGGTTATTGGATAAAAATTTAGTTTTGGTTAGCAGTATTTTCCTCTGTTGATTAGAAGACACTATGCAGGTTATTGGGTTGGAGGTTTTGGGCTCGGAGAAAGTATGGAAGAGCGCCCTGCTCTCCTCGATGCTATTACTGTAAGACACATGTCTCTTTGTCCCCAAAGCTTGAACTCGTCCCTAGTTTTTCCACTAGATTGCATCACTACAACAAAGCAGAATTTTTATTTCTCATAGAAAATGCATATACCGTGAAATATAATAAATGAAGAACATTTATATTGGAATTAATGCATTTTCTTAACATGAAATAAATGTTTCTATGCAGTCTGAAAAATAAGAGAAACTGTAGGACATAGGCCATGCATACTTGTTTTTATTGTAGTTGAATGTTCAACAGCATTACTTTTCTTGATTATTTTAGCATCATAGGTAAGATTAGAGCTTCAGCAAACTGAAAACATGTATGATTTTTCCTTCATGGTTTCTGATTTTTTTGTTTTGCACCTAAATCTTTAGGAGACCTTGAAGAAGGAAAGGCCACGCTTAATTTGTGGGCTTTCACTTCCAGGTATGATGTTTTACATTTGTAATTTTGCTTTAAGTTGCCAAACTTTTACTCCATTGGAAATCATCTGTTCCTGTATCAGTTAGGCAAAAGGAATTTTCATGCCTTGTGTGTAAGCTAAGCTCATTTCAAATGATGCGTTATCTCATACACTGTATAGCGTGATACTTAGATTAGCATCAAACCTGAATTATGAAATGGTTTTTGAAATGTCGTATTATTTTTTTGGGTCTGTTTAACAGATACGAGTTTAGTTCTTCGCTTGAACTTTCATCTTATCCTGCTAATGCTATCGTAGTCTGCATGTACCAGTATTTGTTTTGGGTTCTGGACTGTATCTACTTTGAGCTATATTGTTCTCAATAGATGCTTTTAGCAAAATAATTGTTTTGTCTTATTTTATACAGAGGAGGTCTTGCAAGGCGTTGCTTCTGGAATTGATCTTTTTGATTCAGCGTATGTAGCTCAGTCCGCCGTGTATTCATAATATGAGCCAATCTTCCTTAATGTGATCTGTCTCTTAGAGTAGAATCATGCTGCTGTTTTGCAGGTACATTTACCAACTTACAATTGGAGGGTTTGCACTTACCTTTCCACTGAACAGAATTGAGGCTGAAGAATCTGATTATCCGATGTATGATATGGGAAGGGACACAACCAAGATTAATTTGAGGGCAACAGTGTACAGGTAATGCAAAGTTCGTCAAATATTGATTTTTCCTTTATGAATATATGGATGCCAATGTTCAAATTTGTGGGTGGTTTTGTATGCAAAGCTCAAAACTTTTATTCAACCCAAAAGGCCAAAATGTCTTGTAGTGTCTTATAGCAATCCTTTTAACTTGGCCTCGATGATCTTCATTTCGCGGGCAGCCAGCTCATTTGCCTTACCTTTAAGAGAACAGCAAATATCGATATCTTATCGTGTTCTTCACTTTGTTTTATCCAGAAAAGATACGTCACCAATTATCGAAAACTGCAGCTGTTATACGTGCAAGAATCATACAAAAGCATACATAAATCATCTACTCAATGTCCACGAAATGCTGGCCCAGATTCTGCTAGAACTGTACGATCTCTGTCCGTCACCTAAGTTTTGTTTCTACTACAGAAATATAGCCCACCATTTAGTTTGGCTCTGCTCATTGAGAAAACTAATGTTCTTGCTATTGCAGGCACAATACACACCACTATTTGGGATTCTTCAGCTCAATAAGAGAAGCTATCAAGGAAGACAAATTCGAAGAATTTCGGCAGAGTTTTATTGAGAGTAGGCGCGAGCATATTGTGGCAGCTGCAGCATATGGATGACTGAATTTCTTTATTTTTTCACATAGTTGTAAGTTGTGCACTTGTTTTGCAGAACTTCTTGTACTTCCATAGATGTATCTGATGATGATAATATGAAATGGGAAAAAATAGTTCAATAGATTCAGGAATTAGTGCTTGAACTTGAAAGAGACTGTTTATCCACATTAATTTGCTAATTAGCTACTAGAATAACCGGCAAGAAAACCCTGCGTTGCGCATTTTTAGATCCCCAAAAATTATTTTTTCTTACTTTTGTTATCAAATAAGGGTTAGTTGTTTTTTAGTCTCTTGGACTTAACAGTTTTTGCAATTTGGCTTTCGGACTTGTTTTTTAGTCTGGTTAGTCTATGGACTTGACAGTTTTTGAGATTTGGTCCAACTTACCTCCTATACCCGGTTGGTGGCTGCCACGTCACCAAGTCGTCCATGTCAGCCTTCCACCTTAGCAACGCACCATTTCATTTTTTTTGGTTAATTGTTTTTTAGTCCCCTGAACTTGATAAATTTTACGATTTGGCGTCAAATTACTCCATGGACTTGACAGGTTTTTGCGATTTGGTCCAAGTTACCTCCTACACCC
>JAYMTK010000402.1:0-23099 GCA_036897405.1 Pelargonium myrrhifolium
TGTGATTCTAAATGAGGTGTCTCCACCTCATTGATCTTGTTAAGCTGTAACTGATATTATATATATATATATGTATTTATACGTATATGGTAAATGGGAAACATTTTCTCGGGAATTTCGAAGAATGGAATAATATTAATATAAAGAGATGGATAGGAATATACAAATAATTAGATTTAGACAGTGAGTGAGAGAAAGAAGAAGAAACCGAGAGAGAGAAAGTGAGAGAACCATAAATTCTTCAGTGCTTTGTTTTTGTTGGTTTTCTCCGAGTTCCAAAGAAGATGCTGTTGTTGCTGGCTATGGTCATCTCCTGAGACCATCCTCCACATAAACGTCATCGTTTTAGAGAAAAAACTGCTGCTACCACCATGACTCTCACTTCTGACTCTTCGTCTTCTTCTCCTCTTCGATGGAAGTTCTCTCAGGTCTTCGGTGAACGAGCTCCCGGCGAAGAAGTTCAAGACGGTTTCTTTCTCTCTCCCTCTCCATATGTTATATGTGATTATGACCCAAAATCTAGCTGTTTATGGAATTTTTTTACTTCATTTCATTCAAGGGTTTACTCTCTATGGTCTGTTTGGTTGATGGGAATGAGTACGAAAATAAAGGAAATTGAAGTTCTTGGAGGTGGTTTTGTATACATATATATTTTTCATTTTATTTTTGGATGATTTGGGGCTTGTATGAGCTTCCAAGCAATCATTTGATTCCATGGGGTGATGTGAGAGAGAGTGTGTGAAGTAGAGTTCTAATTAATGGAATCTTTAGGACTGGAAAAGAAACAGAGAAAATAAGAGAGTCTTGCATTTTGGTCTAATTGGACTATTTCTTTTAAGTTTTATGTTTTGAAGAACTTTAAGAAGTGAGGTTAAGTCAACTCAAGTGAACAATTCTTAATATCAACTAGACAATGGTAAGTTTGAAAACGGGACTTCTGTTTTCCTTCATTTTCTCTTCAACCAAACAAAGAGTGTTGTTAAGAGACTTATTTGGATGGATGTAAATGTGATTGCCCCTATATTTTTGTAGAATCTTTCCATATAGTTACTATGAGTCGTGAAGTTTTAGTTTGGCACTCACTATTTCAAGAAATGTAAAATTAGGGCATTTCACAAGTTTAAGATGGTGATCCAACTTTGTGGATGATACCCATTCAAAACATTGGATCTCTGTGTTAAATGATATTAAATGAGCTCTGAACTATATTCTTGAAGTGTGACTGTAATGTAAAATTTCATTTTCTTTTCATACTTCTCTTATTTAAAAGTTTCATTACTTCTTTTGACATAATGAACTTGACATTTTTTAGTTGATATTGTATCGGCAATTGAATTCAATAAGAGTGGTGATCATCTTGCTGCCGGAGACCAGGGTGGCCGCGTTGTAATTTTTGAAAGAAAGGATGGAAAAGATGTGAGGATCTCCAATAAGATTTGAAATATCTGTCATATGTACAATTCTGTTCTAACTGAGCAAAACTAGTTTGAAAATTTGAATTCATTCTGGCTCTTCCTTTCAAGGCTGTCAGCTGTATGGGTTGTTTAATGTGTTTCTGACCTTTTCTTAAACCCTTATTGGCTTTGTAGACTTCAAATCAGCACCTGTCTCGGGGTGAGTTGGAACAAATGGATTCCACCCACACATGGCATCCAGAATATCAGTACAAGACTGAATTTCTGAGTCATGAAACGGAGGTATGCATTGTATTGGACAGTATGGAATCTTGGATATGTTATCTGCCTGCTCACAGTAAACTGGTGTATATTTCTTTGATCTCTATGCATGCCATGTTTGAATAGTATTACTTCTATTTTTCTTTTTATAGTTTGATTATTTGAGGAGTGTGGAAATCGAAGAAAAGATCAACAAATTAAGATGGTGTCCAACACCCAATGGCTCACGGTTCATCCTTTCAACAAATGATAAGACAATTAAATTGTGGAAGGTATTTAATGCTTATGTGCCCACTAATGTTTTATTTGCTTCTTTGTTTGGTACTTTTATGGTGCCCGTAGAAGGATTGCATTGTATTTAATAGTGGATCTGCTTAGCTAAACTTTGGAGACAAGGAAGAGATGAGAGATAATGATGCCATGAGCATGATGGATGGTGTTAGAATTTGCATTAAAGAAAGGAAATTTTGAATTTTGTAGGAAATATACTTCCTTTTTCGTTTTATGATGGACATCCAGTGCATGGTTCTTTATAATTTTATTTTTTGATGAGAGACAAGGACGCCGTGAGCATGATGGATGGTGTTAGCATTTGCATTAAAGAAAGGAAATTTTGAATTTTGTAGGAAATATACTTCCTTGTTCGTTTTATGATGGACATCCAGTGCATGGTTCTTTATAATTTTATTTTTTGATTCTGTAAGAAAAAGAACTGATCTCTGCACCAAGCATTCTCGCTAGATGGTTTTCCAGTCATGCAGGTATGGCTTTGGTAATGTTAATTTATTCTTTTATTGATTTTTCATACCAGGTTAAGGAACATAAGGTGAAGAAAGTAAAAGAAATGGACAACAATCCATTGGTTTCTTCAGAGAATGTGCTTCTGGGTGAAAGGAGTTTCATAAGTGGTCAAGATGGTTTATCTGTTGATAATGGCTATCGTCTTGAGTGGACAGAGAAAATACCTGAGAACTCACTAGAACCGCAGGAAGTGCATGCCAAGGTACGTATTTGCAGACTTTTAGTCCATTTCTTTTGCTCCATATGCAAGACTATTATACTAGTTTTTTTATGTGAGCAGATTACTAATATCGGGGACACTGCTCCTGCAAGGTGTAGAAAGGTGTATGCTCATGCTCATGATTTTAATATTAACTCAATTTCCAATAATAGGTAAAGTTTGGAACCGATATGTTGCATTGTAATTGCTTTTCTAGCTTAGAAATCCGTGTTCAAATCCCTTGCAGGTACAGAGGGATGAAGAGAAGACATATTCCTCTAGTTTTCTTTAAACACAAGCTAGCTGTCCTTCATCATTTTCTCAAAATTGCTGAAGTCACATGAGTTTAGTAGAATAGAAAGTTAGAAACAAATAATAATCTGTTGTAATCAACCCTGTGCAGTGATGGTGAGACATTTATTTCTGCCGATGACTTGAGGATAAACTTGTGGAACCTGGAGATTAGTAATCAGTGTTTCAATATCATAGACACAAAGCCTTCAAACATGGATGATCTAATTGGTAATTCTGCATACCCTTCATTTGTTAAGTGAATTTGCATCCCATCATCTCTTCATTTTTCATATACCCCTAGTTTTCCACGTTACATCCTTCCTATGATAAGTTTTGAAACCTTTAAAACAGATTGTTGAAAAATGTGTGAGAATCCAGTCATCCACCCTTAAAGAATGAGGAACTTCAACTTTATGACATAATATCATGGTTTTTGTGGGATCGAAGTTGTTTTATTTTTCCCAGGATATTAGTCATGCCTGAACTGTGCATGTTTTATGATCACAGATATCTCATGAGGTGATTTGAATTGGTAATGCATATTTTCTAGATATGTTCTTTATCACAGCATAAGTATGAAAAATCTAATCTGAAAAGTTTGTTTTACATTAACTTGCGATGCTTATGATACATTTGCTCATGCAAATACAGAAGTTGGGTAATGGCAAGTTTTCATGGTACTTTTCTTGTCAGCAAGTTGTGTCTCTGTGTGTGTATATTTTATGTTTGTCATTTGTCATTATTCCTAAAATTACAGTTGGTCCAAAACATTCTTCCATCAGAGGGGAAATATCAGTGTAGAACAGTTGATGTCACCGGATCAATTATATTCTCATGTTCAATGAAGCCCTTATTTTTTGCCAGTAGCCTGTTTTCCCAAACAATATTTTGTGTTCTGTTGCAGAGGTTATAACATCAACCGAATTCCATCCAATCCACTGTAATCTGCTTGCGTACAGTAGCTCAAGAGGTTTCATTCGTCTAGTTGACATGCGGCAATCAGCATTATGTGATCAGAGTGCACGAATGTGAGTTTAGCTAATATTGCTGGTATATGTACATTACTTTTCCATGTCATCTAGAGTCTTTTGTTTGGATTTATTCTGATTCTTTGTCATGTTTGCATTGGTCATACAGATTACAAGATGGTGAATCCCGAGGGTCTAAATCACTATTTGCGGAGATCATTGCTTCTATTTCGGATATAAAGTTTACATCTGATGGACGGCACATCTTAAGTCGCGATTACATGAACCTAAAGGTCTTTTAGTTGCTACATTGTGCATAACATGTTCACTTTAAATGCTCTTTCCATTTTCCCAAGTGTGTTGTTTCTTATCACAATTTGGTAATCCTCCCGCAAAATGCTATATTCCCAGCTTCTTATTCTATTTTCTACACCATCTGTTCAGAGAAGAGTTGTAGCATGATAGATTTACTTCTCCTGGTTTATGTTCCCTTATTAATATATTATGCACACTCGCATTGTTTGTTCACATGCTTTGTCATTAATAATTTATTTCTTGAAGAGAACTAAAATGTTTACCCTTGGCTACTACTGATCTATCCCTTCACCGCTCATGTTAGCTGTGGGATACGCATATGGATTCTTCACCAGTTGCAATATTCAAGATTCATGACTACCTACGCCCTAAGGTAATAACACGGTAACATGATACCCTAGTCTATTTTGTTTTAAGATCCTTGAATTGCACATAATAGCCTTCTTGTACTTATCTTTGCTCTGTATTGGTACACTGTGATTCTTTTGCTTGAATCTACTAGGGACTGGCATCTTTCTCCAAATTCGACCTTAGCTCTGTGGACAGAGCAGAGGATTTGTCCTCTAGGTTGCTGGTTCGATTCCAGCAGGTCGACTGCTTCATTTCTTTATCAAAACTTTGGCTCTTGTTTAATTTTGGTGACATTAGTCGCTGCAGGCCTTGATGATAGGTGTTTGTGTGGTGCCTGCTCTACAAAATCTTGCTCTTTTCTTTCTTTTTTGCTGTGATACTGTCCTGTGGCTACTACCTTAGTTCCACTTGTCCATGGCCTGATCTATTTTAGACTTAAATAGAAATGTCTTAAAAAAAATTCATTTGAACAAATCTCTGAATTTATAGATCAATAATACTACTAATAATATACATGAAACTAATGTTTCGATGATTCCCTTGTTTGTATCTCAGAAGTAGAGGGATACAGGTTAAAGGAATAAGTATCAGAATGTATGTAGTTTAGCTATAAAGTCATTGTACTTATTAGTTCATACTTTGTAAGTCTTCAATGACTGGTTATGAAATGCATTTGTTACCAATAGCTGACGGCCTGGTATATGTGATGCAGTTATGCGATTTGTACAACAACGAGTCAATATTTGATAAATTCGAGTGCTGCCTCAGTGGAGACGGACTTCATTTTGCGACAGGATCTTATAGGTTTTTCCTTTTGGCACATGTTTCAGTTACATACTTAGTAATATGAAGTGCTGTTATCTTCATAAAAATCCCAATTCTAATGATACATTTTCACCCCCTGATTTGACTTAGCAATCGTTTACGTGTATTCTCTAATGGTGTTGGAGGTGAAGAAGGTATCACAATAGAAGCCAACAAAAATCCAACCAGGTAGGTTTTTGCTTCTTTCATATATGTGGCCTCGAAATTATAAGCAGTTGCACAAGTTTAGAATCTGTATCTGGTATATGAGGAAGTGAATCTTTTAGTTGATAGATTATCTTTATTTGTGGCTCAACTCTGCATCTCATAACCGAATTCGAAAACAGGAAGGCACTGGTCCAAGCTGCTCCGAAGTCTAGAAGGTCATCCTTGAGCAATCTAACACGCGGATTCTATCGACCAGGTTGGTTTTCTTCTTTCTTTGACTGCAATAATTGAATATTGATATACATACTCTTGAGTTCAATAAAAAAAGTGATTTTGCAGGGCAAGAACAGTCAAGTCATGGTAGTAATGAAGTTACTTGTAACTTAAGCTCCAAGCTGCAGCATCTGGCATGGCACCCAACAACAAACTTAATTGCTTGCGCTGCTGCTAACAGCTTGTTCATATATTATGCATAGTTTGTAGTTTCATCTGTTTTGGGAGCCATTTATCCAATAAATTTTAGAATTTCAGCTTTGCTCATCTCTTTTTCACGTGTATATATATATTAATAATAAAAATTAGCATGTAGATTGTGTCCATAAGTGCGGTGAACTTCATTACATGCCATTAATTTGTTGAATATATATCATATGATTTTACAGTTGTGTGTTTCCTGGTTTATTTTCAATTTCAAGTTTCAACGTGATTGGGGACATCGTTATTGTTTGTGTGTGTGTGAGAGAGAGAGAGAGAGATTTAACATGGTATTAGAGTTGATTTTGATCCAGACTTGATTTGGAGGTGGTCCGTTTATGTTGCCTCTTCATGTGTTCTTCGGGCTGCCTGCAGATGAATGTCTGCAACGGCCCCTATGTGGAAGAAGAATACTTACACTTGAGGAGAAGTCACGACTGTTTAAAAGACCCTCGATTGTGCACATGTTGAGTCCATCGATAAAATCAAATTATTTGAAACTCACGCGAGGAGAGTGTTGAAATGAGTAATAAAGTTCCACATTGAGCAAATATAAAGTGAATGAGCTACATTATATTTATTAAAACATGCTTCTATAGGACGAAATTATAGTTATTGATGGTTCAATAAGCCTTGTGCTCTACCTTCAAGGGGAGACGACTTGTCTTGTAGGGTGTCATCCCCAAAGGTGTCTTGTAGGTCGTTTTATAAGCCCACTGAGTTCAGTAAGACGGAGAGCCTTTGAGGCTACTCAATGATGCGGTGACTTGGAGAAGAGGGGACCTTGGAGTTGGAGATGATCAGGCGGGGCTGGGACTTCGGTGGTCACTGTGTGTTTGAGGTAAAGAGTTCTCCTTGTGTATATGTGCATGCATTTAATAAAGACTCTGATGCGCGACATAGGAGTTTGAGGTCGTGGCCTCGGAGCAAGTACTGATGCTTTTCATTCGTGATTGTGAATAATGATCGTCGTGATGATGTCACGACATTAAAGCGATGACGAAATATCATTATAAATCATAGTCATTAAGATGATGCCGCAACACCGGTGTCTAAGGCAGCAACATTGGAGTGGGGAGTCAACTTAAATTACATTGGTTCAATTTTTTATTACCACTGCAATAGTGCAATGGTTCATTGTTGCAGGAGGGCTACTCCTTTATAAGTTACTTTTTTCACAATATTATCATTTGTCTCTAATTAGTTTCTAAAGCTGAATAAACAAAAGCATAAAATCCAGTCCATTAATGCAACAAGAACATTTTCAATTTATGTCAACCTCACAAAGTATAGAATCAAAACATATATGGTGCATCTATAGATTCTATACAGTTAGCACCTTCCATATATATTTGAGATCGACTTTGGTAGTAAAAAAATCAAGAAAACAAAAAAGAGGAAATCAAAAGGGTTTATACAAAAACCAAAATTAAACAAACTAAACAAAAGTTGAGAGGGAAAACAAAAAATCCAAGAACACATGAGTTCCACTTCACACCAATGTGTTGTCCTTAGTATGATCTGTTTCCAATTTGAGTTGGAAAATGCATGTTCTTGTAGAATCTTTCTTATCTTGGGAAGAAACTAATGCTGCCATGGAATTCACTTTGCAATACTCCCCATTCCTTCTCTTGTGATCATCTTCATAGTGTTTTGTACTACTCTCCAGAGACCCATCTGAGGTTAGGATCAAAAGCTTCCTCCAGTTGCACCAGATTCTCACCATGATATAAAGCAGCACCAAGCATATCACTGTGGATGTGAACACAATGCCTACTATGATACCTGCAACTGCAGTTTTTGACAGCCACTTTCTCTGCTGACCCACTGATTTGGAACATGATACTAATGGTGGGCCGCAGAGGTTGTCATTACCCAAGAAGGAGCTGAGTGGGAATCCTGAAAAGGTTGATGGAATCTGACCTTGGAGATTGTTATTTGATAAGTTGAGCATGTGAAGGCTGGTCAGCTTTCCAAGTGAGGCAGAGACTTGGCCCTCAAGATGGTTGGAAGAGAGGTTCAATCTTTCCAGCTTCATGAGGTTTCCTAGAGAAGATGGTATCTCACCAGAGAACTGGTTCTTGCTGAGATCCAAGATCACTTGTAGCTCAGTGAGTCTTCCTAGCTCAGATGGAATTGAACCTGTCAACAAGTTCTCAGAGAGCCTCAGCTCAAACAGCTTCTTGCACTGCTGGATTGTTGTGGGAATGGAGCCTGAGAGGTTGTTTCTTTGCATGTTCAGAACATTGAGAGAAGCAAGGTTTCCAATCTCTTGTGGGATTTCACCTGACAGGTTGTTGCTGTGGAGTGAAAGCTTGAGTAGTCTTGAACAGTTCCCAAGCTCTGCAGGCACTGATCCATGGAAGGTGTTGGATGAGAGATCTAGCTCACCTAGCTCTTGTAAGCTCCCTAACCATGGAGGCATGGTTCCTGTCAACTGGTTGTTGTTCAACAGGAGGTGCTCTAGCTTCTTGCAGCTTGAAAGAGGAGGAGCCAGTTCCCCTGTCAGATTGTTGAATGACAAGTCAAGAAAGTTGATCTCTGTGAGTTGGCCTAGTTCAGAGGGAATGTCGCCGGTGAGATGATTGTGGGCAAGGCGGAGACGGGTAAGGTTTCTTGAGGAGGCTAGTCCGGAGGGAATGGGGCCGGAGAAGCTGTTGTTGGTCAAGTCCAAGAGAGTCAGAGAAGTGGCACCAGAGAGGGGAGAGATGGTTCCACTGAACTTGTTGTGAGAGAAGTTTATGATCTTGAGGTTCTTGAAAAGGGAGAGAGATGTGGGAAGAGGACCTTCAAGAGAGTTGTTGTAGAGAGAAATGGTGCTGAGCTCTGAAAGGTACCTGAAAGTGGGAGGCAATGGTCCTGAGAGCTTGTTATCAGCCAAGGCCAAGGACTGGAGCTTCCTGCAGTACCCCAAGCTTGGTGGGATTGGACCTGACAAGTCATTCTGCCTCAGCTGAAGAAAAACAAGGTTCTCGAGCTTCCCGATTGTTGTTGGAATCATCCCCGAAAAATGGTTTCCGAAGAAGTCCACTGCTGTTAAGCTTGTGCAGTTTGTCAACTCTCTTGGTATGCTTCCTGACATCTGGTTATCATAGAGGTATAATTCAGACAACCTCTTCAGGTTTCCAATTTCAGCAGGAAGTTTACCTGTGAGCATGTTGTCGAATACGTATAGACTTTGCAAGTTAGTCAAGTTGCCAATTTGAGGTGGGAGAGAGCCAGTGAAGCTGTTGTTGTTGAGCAAGAGATCAGTGAGGTTCTTGAGCTTGTCTAGGCTAGATGGTATCTCTCCACTGAAGTGATTATCAGAAAGGTCTAGTTGTTGGAGAGAGGAACATTTGAGGAGCTCCATAGGGAACTCTCCTGACAGCTTATTCTGAGAGAGAAAAAGCTGTTGCAATCTTGAATCTCTGAGGCAGAAGTTGGTTGGGATGCTGCCTGTGAAACCATTACCTGACAGAACCAAGGCTTGTAGGTTCTTTAACTGAGTGTTAACAAGGTTGATGGTTCCAGAGAGGTGATTATATGACAAGTCAAGATTCACAAGCTGAACCAGCTGGTTAAGCTCTGAAGGGATGCTTCCACTCAATCTGTTCCCAACCAAATTCAAGTACTTGATACTAGAAAGATGTCCCAACTCTGCAGGAACAGGCCCAGAAAGGCTGTTGTTGGCCAAGTTGAGGATACTCAGTGACTTGAGCAATCCCATTGAAGCAGGTATGTTCCCCTCAAGCTTGTTGTTTGATGCTGCAAAGATTTCAAGCTCTTCGCAGCCACGAAGCTCTTCGGGAATGGATCCGCTGAGACTGTTGTTCTGCAGATCAAGAGTTATTAGATGCTTCAGATTGCCAATCTCAGCTGGGATAGTTCCATTCAATTGGCAATAGGAAACAGCCAGTAGTGTCAACTCACTCAAGTTGCCAATATTTGGTGTGATTTCACCTGATAACAAGTTGTCACCAATTCTAAGAACTTGCAGCTTCTTCAAAAGACCAATCTCTGAAGGAATCTGACCAGACAAGTAATTTGAATAAAGCTTCAGTATCCTTAGATTCTGAAGCTGTCCAATGGCTGGAGGAATGGAACCAGTGAGAGAGTTTGAGGACAAATCCAGTGTTTCCAGCGAAGCAAGGTTCCCAATTTCTTTCGAGATTGAACCCGAGAGACCAGAGCCAGACAGGTTCAAGCTCAAGATACTGGTTTGATCCTGTGAACATGTCACTCCACTCCAGCTGCACATGTTGGTTTGTGAAGACCAGTCATCAAGAACACCAGCAGAATCTACCAGTTCTGATTTTATTCTCAGAAGCCGGTCGGAATCTGCTGAAGTATCTCCAAGAGTGATAGCAAGAACAGCATTGAATATGACAAACAGCATAATACAAGATATCTGAATGCGACCCATCTCAGAATGCTCAAATCCTGGTATAGTAAACCTGATCATGAAGATTCAGTGTCACCTTCAAGAAAGCTTGATTCCATCAGAAAGGAAGGTAAGAACCAGAACAAGAAAAGGAATAAGAGCAAGCTATAAAGATTCAGCTGAACTGAATGGAACAGAAAACAAGGAGGGAATAAGGAAGGAATAGAAGCTGAAAGTAGCTGGGAATATGGATGATTGGCTCTTAAATACTCCTAGTGAAGTGGGTTTACCAAACCAGTTCTTAAGAGAAGTTGAAACCAATTGGATACCAAGTATAATTGTTCTTTAACCACTACCAACTATCTTAAAAAACTAGCCATATCTTTAACCTTTTTCAGTTTCTGCTAAAAGCAATGTTGTTTTTTCTGCTTTCTCCTCAATGCAATTATAGAATTTAGTAGCATGTTTTAGTAGCTTGTGAGATGGGTAAGTGTATGGAGATAAGATGGTGTGATGGGTACATATTGCTGAAAGCAAAAAAAAAAAAAAAAAGTTATGGGAGAGACCCACTTGTGCTTTCAAGAAGTGGGGCTCTGTCTAGACTCTACTTTGGTGTTCAGTTTAGGTTGGACTCTGAAAGTTATACACTAAATCACTCATCATGCTGAGAAATAGCAAGAATCCTATATAGAACTAATCCATTTCCAAAAGATTAAGTGCAGCTTGACTTTCAAAACAGATTTTGTCAACCATTGTTAGCTTCTGACTATTGTCAACTATATAGGTATAAACCCATTAAGTAATTGAAAGTATAGGATGGTCATGAAACAATGGAAGATTCATGCATCTCATTGAATGGACAGCCAAACAATAAAACCAGAAGACAGATAATCTTAAGAAGAGCAAAATATCAGTAAATACTTGCCAATTTGAATACTATTTTTATAAAGAAAAAACAAATCTCATTTCCTTCAACCTAAACCACACCTAATACCAATTTAATTACCAGAAGAAAACAGGAGAGAGTAGAGACCAAAACCACCACACTACAAAAATTCTTAGTATATCAACTTTCTTATAAATAATATTGACACCCATAACAAGGGCCAATGCCATGTGAACTTTTGGTGCAACACTTTCAAAAGATGTATCATTGGCTGAATTAGGTTTAATAAAATGTAAGTCACAGAAACAGATAAAGAAAAGTATTGCCTCAGAATAATTTTTGGATATTCCTAGCAATATAACCCCAAATATAACAGGACAAAAGAGTGCACATCACAGTTGGGTTATTTCATTTTAGCTGATAGAAACATGTATTCACTTGGCTTGGTTTCTCATGATTTAAACAGAGACAACTGATATATTCCTAGGCAGGCCTAACCATGGAAATAAAATTGCAGACAAGAAAACATAGTGGCTTACCTGGACCATATGTGAACCAAGTGCTCTTGATTTACCTCTCTCTCTGTATCCTCATACACAACATGTTATAACCAAGTCAGAAACATCTTCAAGTAAGAGAATCTGCATGCTAGAGATCCATATGATATGATCCTCCATTCTCACACGCGACCTTTTTTTATATGTCAAAAGACAAATAATTTTCCTGTTGACAAACTCGTGTAGCAAGAATTCTTTATCTTGTATAAAGAAAAGTTCACATCACATTCCTAAGGGAAAATGGAATGTTTATGGGAGTTTTCAAGATTCTACCTACTCTGAGCTTAAACTTGAAGGAAGAGGCTCGGGGTGTTACTACTACAAGACAGTACCTACTATGGAATTTGGAGGCAATGATAGCATAGTTGAGCTTAAAATATTTCACCACATCAAGAAACAAACATGAGCAACCTATTGAAGAAACAAACAGCCAAAGTAGAAGGTGCATAATTGATGTTGTAGATAATAAGAAGAAACCAACCAAAGGAAATGGTTCCAACTTCCAAAATCCACCTTATTCCTGGCAAAAATTACAGAATAGTTATTAGATATCACATGCATGATTGAAGAATTCTATTGAAAGTGCTTTTTGGAAGTGAGTATTCAATTTCAACCTCAAAATATAAATTCTACTTGTCACTTCAAACTAATTCTAAAAACCATTCAAGTGAACCTTTTGTTTGCTTAAGCATCTATCTCATCAGGGAGTTGATGTTGACTTCGATTTGTTAATGTGGGCTCTAATCTAATTGATAATTTGATTGATTTCGAATCTTGTTGAAAGTATTAGTCCCCACCACAAAATCATATAAATAATCAACAGTGTTAATCTATCAATTGATTGGCCATAATCTCACCATTTTTTGTATAAAATATGTTGACTTTAGTTTACTAATTTGGCTCTAATCTTTTAGCTTTTCATAACCAACTGTTTCTAAATACTTCTAAAAGCCTTTGACTACCAAAAAAGGAGTATAAGATAAAAGTTTGCTAAAGGTTCCAAACTCCAAGTCAATTATACACTAACTTCATCATTCCTAAACCAATTGACTAATGAATGACACTACATGGTTACTCATGATAAGTTGGTGACAAAAATAGGATTAATAAAGTGTTTAGTTCAACAATAATTTAAATTCAGGGAATTTAAAACACTGAGAAAACCTTCCATATCAGAATACTTTCTATGAGCCTAAAATGATCCCAAAAGAAACAAAAATTGAACAAGTCTGTACTGTTTCTTTAGCATCTCAAGCACTACTTGAGAATTCAAGGTTTCCAGATAATGAAATCGGATGAAAAGAAAAATACTAGCCAATTCTTTTCACTATTTCGGCAAACTTATCTTCAGTATAAATGAAAGATGAAAAACAAAGAAGAGAACTATTATGTAAGTAAGAATATCAGGTATATCATTTTATCATTTTTCGTCAACTTGAAAAACCTAAAGGCTGTCTGGGAAGTTCTTTATAAAGAAAAAGTGCTAGCTCAAAAGTACCAAAACTGCAGAAACAAAAAGGCAATAATCTCTCTGAGACTGCTCTTTGCACTAATAAATCATCATTTAGATGTATATACACAACTATATCCGAATGAGTTGATGCAAAAAAAAAGTGCAAATATGCTGAAGTTTAGCAGTCTCTCATTGTTTCACCACTCTAAATTTGGCCAGGATAAAACAAGTCGGTCAAAGAGAATTATTATTGTACAAGCTAGCAATGTTAGATTTACTTTCAAGAATTCTGATTACAAGGTCAGATGATGCTGCCAGATGCGAACCTGTCCTCTGCAAAACGGCATTCCACGGAGAATATTTTCTTGCATTCAGAATTGTTGTTCATTGAAACCTGCAGTACCCCTTTCATATTCTCTTTAGCAAGTCGAATGCTTGGATGTTTTCCACCAAAGCAGAACAAAAGAAAAGTCTAGATGCAGTTCTTTTCCTCTATAGAGTGAAATGAGAGCTACACTGACCCCTTCATGATTTTCATGCTTCACGTTCAGTCATGGCAGCAGAAGGGATGAACCTCATAAGGAAGCTCGAGAGTGACCAAATGCAAATAACACCTAGGCATTTGAGGACACTAAGGAGTGTACCCAAAGAGTTGTTTATTGCCAAGTTATGTGCTGTCATCTCTGCTCCTATTGCCCTGAATGATAGGGCTGTCACCAATTGTGCTGCTCTATTCAGTTGGTGCAACCTATAAACCTGTCAATTGAAGAAAAATTATATTTTTATAAGAATCAAATACTTAATTGAAGTATAGATTCAGGTCACTCTCACATTTCTGTTGTAGTGTTTCCAAATGAAGCAGTAATAAAAATTATTGAATAAAACATGCTGCTAAAAGGATAAATTTAGTTTTTCAACTATCCATTAGAGACAGAGATGTTCGACACAGTATGAATTTAGTCAAAAGTATTCTTACTTGAAAGATAACTGGAATGACAGGCAATGATGGTGATTTCTTATATCTCGCATACTGCTCAAATGCAAACTGGACGACGATACCAACTAAGTATGGAGCAAGAGTAGCAGAAGCAGCAGGGCCAGTCCACGGCCACACCAATCCCATTGTTACCATAGGAATAGTAAGACTTAGCGCCAAAACAGCAACAGAAGAAATTCGCTGTCCCAACTGAGGAGCTTTAGTTCTATTACTGATTGCACAAGAATCTTGCTCACTGGACCTCCTCAAATGGTCTATTAGGAGAAGATAAATCGCAACACCACCATAGAAAAGAGCTTCCGTGAAGAACAATATGAGAAAATCTGCAGATAGGAAAAAAAAAAATGATGGTACAACATCAAACGTATGTAATAGCTCAAAAGCAGATGATTCAAACACACAATGTATCAAACAAGTAGGCTAGCAAATTTGATGTATCAAACAAGAGTGCCTAAGGGCGTGACAAAATTTAGGTTTTCAGATTCCCCAATCAGGCTCCAGCTGTAGATACATCTTTTATCAGTTACCAATACCTTCATTCTATCTTCCATCATCTGTTTTCCAGTGAAATTCTACCCTTCCCAGCTCCCACCTACTCATTATGCCAGCTGAACTATAACCGCAGTTATATGCTCCCTGCTTTATCATCTTGCAAATTATCCCAGGGAACCATATCCATATAATTCGATACATCTTCATCAGAACTTAATACCTCTAAAAAATAAATGCAAGATCAATTAAGTCATCATGCAAGACGAAATTAATGATATCAAGGTTGGGTTGTTTTGGCTGAAGGACTAGGAACAGCAATAACGCTTGTAACTGTCTATCGAGTACTCTACCCAACTTAATATGGTTCAATAGTTCATTCAAAGCCTAGTGAAGTCATGTCAGTCCTAACTTGAAACAAATAACAATGATAGCGCAGCACGGACAGAATGCAAATAGTTTGAAGATCAGATCTTAATATATCCTTATAAAGAAAATAACCAGAATGTCAAGAAAAATGAATAACTCAACACCCTCCCAAAACCCTCACCACCTTCCATTTTTGAAGTGTATCCTTTCATTCTCTATAGTTGTTGGTGTAAAGCAGAAGTCACACACAGAGAAAAAAAAAATAAAGATGCACATTCACATATCAATAGCTCTACAACAATATCACAAAATGACAGAAAAAAGTTAAAAAAAAGTGAAATGTACCTGTCACCAAAGAGTCCTCAAATATAGTTGATATCATGCTGCGCAAATAGAGTGAGGGGAATATGAAAGAAGCTACTAGGACAGCAGGACCAATGAACCAAAGCAGGTCGTTGTCATTCCTTATGGGATGGGATATTAAAATTTCATCATCCCTTTTATATGGACGATTATAAAAAGATATAAAACCTGGTTTTCCATTAGTGCCCTCAAAATGGACCAACGGACTACTAGTAGGAGAAAAATCCTCAACATTATAATCATCATTTTCTTCCTCTAACTCATCTGGTTCAGGGTCATTGTATTTTGATTGATCCTCCTTAGTAGCAAAAAGAACAAACTGCCTCCTCATAAATCTTCCCTTTAGCTTTAGGACTTCAAGTATGGAGTGGTGCAACTTGGCTACACAATATAACAGATGAAAAACATGAAATAGAGAGATATTAAAGCAGTAGTAGCCAGTTTTCAAACAGGCAAAGTATTATTCAGAAGTTGAATACTTTGATCTGTCATGAAAAGATATAGCTACAATAATCAAAGAGGCCAGAGGCCCCATAATACAGTTGTCTGTATCAAAATCACTTAATAAGTGCTTCAGAGATAAATCGAAATTTGACCTCACTAAATCATGCCGTATACATAGTTTTCTAACTTTAGGATTTATCCAACAGGTTAAGAAAGCTACCTTTTTCAATACTAAGGTGCTGAACATCATAATGCTGTCTGTTATACAGTCCTCGTGATAGGGTTAGCTGGAAATCAGAGGATAAGAGTTACACGAGTGGAAAATTAAAATGGAGGTCAAAGGGGACAAATCTTCACATTTCATAATAAGTTTAGAATTGAATAGCAAGAAATCACATGGAAAAGATTCATGCTGATTGCTGAACCTAAATTAATAGTATAGTAAATATGGACTCACTCGCACGATAAGGCGAATTATACATGACACTAAGATATCCAAGCTCGGTAAAAGATGAAACCAATGTTTATCATTCATAATTTGCATAAAATAAAAGAGCCACTGAAGAGCAACATGCAAGATACTCAAGCATCTTGAAACCAACAACACGACTACACGAGTAAAAGGTCGAATTATGAACACACTTCTTTTCAATTAATAACCATATCCCAATCAGCATTCTTCTCCATAAGAGTTGTTGTATACGTTGCCTGTACATGGGTTTCAGCAATTTTCTTTGTCTTCCAATAAAATCATGTTTTTATCCAATACATATGAAATATTTATTTGAAAAATAATAATAAATACTTCCTACTATCTACTGGAACAATGTTAAGGTGACTCCAAAGAAAATGATTTAATTTCTTACAATGATAGAACAAGAACTTGATGAATTGATAACGATAGAAACTAGATAACAAGTATGTGAGAGGATGAAAATATATGATTTTTTATGTTAATTATTAAACAAACTAACAAGTCAAAGAATGTCAATTGTCAAGAATCTCTCTTAGGAGTTAAGACCAGGGGCTCCTGCCATACCAACAACAATGTCACTTGTCAGTAAAGGTTTTTAACCTTTAGAGAAGGACAACTTCCAGCACATCTTAATTCTAGAAGCTCAATAATTCAAGAAAATCCCAGCAAAGTAGATTACTTCATCATTATGGGTTTGTGCTCCATAAATTAGTTTCAATTACAAAATTTGGGGAAGTTTCCCCATCCTTCCAGAGATAATCAAAGCACATATACTGATGTTCTAATCAAAATGACAGACAGAAAACCCATGAATTCTAAGAAATGGAAGGGGCAAGATTGAGCACAAACACGTGAACACATATAATGTAGGTCTCAAAATAGACCCAGGTAGATTATTGGGTTAATATTCATGTAGGCATTGAGATACATTGTAAAAGAGCAATAAAAACAATGAATTTTCCATGAGCAAATACCAATCCAGTAAATAGCATCATTGATTTGAGCATTCAGCAAACACGAAAGGAAAGCTCCTTTGTCATTCGGAAGGTTGATAAGAGCGAAACCATAGCTCGAAAAAGTAGTATTTCACACAGAACTAAAGACAAACACTTTGAAGGCAACTCCACATACCTGGGGAAAACGTCTCTTAGGTTGAAAAGGAGAAGAAATGGAAGTCGCGACACAAGAGAATGGAGCGGAACCTGTATCGATCATCATCATTCCTCCTTTCAAAAACGATCGAAACCGGGCCAATCTGCTGTGAGGTCAACGATTGGATTTTGCACGTTGGTGGATTTTAACGCAAATCCATTTGCTTTAGAGGGAGTTTTGGGGACACGCTAGTGAGTAATTTTCGAGAGAAAATAGGTGAGAAAGTGGTGGGAAAATGAAGAACTACGAAGAGTCTGGAGTGTGGGCTAATGTAGTTGGGGGTAGGGAAAGAGGAGTGAACCAGAAAAGACTGTTTCTTTTCTTCTTCTTTTTTCGGTCTAGCCCGTTGGCTTACGGACCGGGCCGCACTTTCACGGTTTACACATTTAACCCGTTTGATCGCACTTAAACTAATTCACATTCGAGATTTGTTCATAGATTAATTGGTTAATGTTTGGTCGTCTGTTTTCTCTTTCCCAAAGAAAATAGGTTTAATTGCTCTTGCCTTATTTAACTTCTAAGCTGATTTTTTATAGCTCATTTAACCGTCCCACGTGTACAATTGATGGGGACAAAATGGTGACGTGGTATGTAACAACTAGTAGCAACCGGTCAGGTGGCCTAAAATAAAAAAAGTTTCGGTCCATGAGTTAACCAGTTCATGTCATAATTAGGGGTCAAATCAATAAAATAGGTAATTGATTTTGCATCATTTGGATTGGACCGTTTTATTGATTTGACTTCTAATCAGAGTATGGACCGGTTTTAACCCCTTGACCGAAACCTTTTTTTCATTTAAGCTCATCTGACCGTCCCACGTGTACAACTGATGTGGATAAAACGGTGACGTGACATGTGACAACCGGTCAGGTGGACTAAAATATTAAAAAAAAAAAAAAATAGCCCAGAGTCAAACCAGTTCATACTCTAAGTAGGGAACAAATCAATAAAATGATCCAGTTCAAGAGACGCAAACGGATTAACCCAAAAAAAAGAGTAATATAGACATCAGTTGACTAATATAACTTTATATTAGTTTCACTAATAAAGTGATGGCACCTCATTTAAAATCATCGATCCGGACCGGTCGCTTCACTCACACAAATTCACTTGAGTGAGTATAAATGAAATTTAATGAGGTATTGTCACATCATTGGCTCGATTAAATTGCAACTGATATACAATTTTACTCTTTAAAAAAATGATCAAAGTTATTTACTTCTATACCCTCCAAAAGGTACTACTGTATCTTCCTTCTTCTGGTAAGAACCTGGACAAACAATTGGTTGCTACTGGCAACACTTTGTTCAATTTTCAAGAGACTCCATCTCTATGGTTCATGGAAAATTCATTTAAAGATAGATTGATTCTCCATCTAATTGAACTATTGATACTGACTTCTTGAATATGGCATGACATTCAGAGCCCTATAAAGTTCATCAGCTTTTTAGTGTACATTCACATAACTATGCCAGCTACCGAAAAGAATAAATGAATCACAATTGTTACAAGCAAGGCATCGATTACAATACTACAAGACCGAACATTCTATGTAGTTTCAGCCAATGTCTAATTAGGCCGACGTTTTGGGTGAGCATAAGTTGGCAAAGCAATAGCTGCACCACTCTTCTTGCACGGCACAGGCGGCTTGATTTGACTACGATAGACTATGAAGAGAAGACAGGCAAAAATAACAAACAGAAACACCGAGAAGGATATGGCCTTCAAAGATTTTGGTGGCGAGAAACTGCTTTGTACTTCGTTAGTGCTTCGCCACAAGAATTCCCCTTCAACCAGTGCGGCTCCTAGTGTCCAAGAAACATTTCCGGGTCCAAATATTATCTCTGAATTTCCAAGACACAGTGCATCCTCGATGAGATATGCCATGTAAGGCACCCGAAAACAATACTGTCCAGCATAATTTTGACTGGAAATGCTTCTCAAGTCGGCCCATGATTTTGAACATAGCTCTTTGCCTTTGTCCCAAAGTTTTGTCAGGTTGGCTCTTGGGCTCAAGTTTAATAAGTTGTAAACAGCATAAAATCCAGACAGAGCATGATAGCGAGTGAGGGGGTGAGCTACGGCTGTCAAATTGAGTATGTTATTGCCTGCAGAACACAAGAAGTTAAGAGCATAAACTCCTACACATGAATCTTACAGATCAATAACAATAAATCACATTCATGAACGATTTTAATGAGGAAACAACCATAATCCTTGCTAATAAGCACATGCAGGTGTACCGTCTCAAAGAACACAGTAAATGGCCAACAGTGCTTATTGGAAAAGATTCCGCTTTAGAATTTCAAGTGTATCTAACTTGCCTATTGGAATCGCACTTGTTGTAGTTTTAGGAATTTGCGTCTTATTAGATATGCCTTGATTCAGGTCCTTGCTTAGATTCTTTTCCTAATCCAGGGGTTACCCCCTAAAACCTAGAATATAATAAAGAAATTAGAATATATACAAAAGTTTACCTTGACAAAAGAAAATCGCTTAGATTAGATAGAATAAAATATTATCTAAATGCTCTAAAACCAGACTACGTGATAACAAAAGCATGAGAAAAATCTAATTTGTGACGTTTTAAAGGAGAATCTAGACTTGATCAAAGCAAATGGCTTATAGGTTGCCTTTTCACAGATCAAAGTGCAGAATCTTTGATTTTGAACAGCTTAAGCCTAAGTTAGAAAGGCATAGACATATTGACAGACATCACAAGACGCTGTAAACAAAAGGTCTAAAGCTATTTAGTTTCACTTATAAGGAAACTTATAATCCTATAGTTAGGCCATTTTACATTGTCGAACCCATCCCATTTATTGATTTTCATCCAAAGGCTACTTGAAATAAGAAATTCAAATCTACTGATGTGAGTTTTATAAGCAAAACCAAGAGTGTAGACATGTAATATGGTTGAAAGCAGAATTCAACATAATAAAATGTTTTGAAATTACCATTATGTGAAGACGAGTCTGGTTTGCAATTCAAACCAACTGTAGACTGTGACCAATCTAAACTGCTTGCATTCATAGCTACTGCCCTTGAAACACCTTTACATCTCTCCCAGTTTGGTTCTCCAACCAGATATAGAGAAGGAAATTCAGTTGACTGTGTTTGACTGCTTAAATTTTTCTGACCAGTCATGTTCAACCCAAAGCAACCATAGCAAGTGTAATTTTGCTCGAAATCAGAACTCAGACAAGGATGCTTGATTTCAAGTTTACCGTGAACACCTTCCATGAGTGGTTCCGCTTGACTTAGCATAATAATCGTCCTATCAAATGCCTCATTTAAACCAAAAGCGGGCAATGAGTATGCTAAGATATGATGTTCCAGCGAGCTGACATTTGATCTTACAAAGTGCTCACTATCTCCTGCATCATCGACTTCCATCACAACCTGCAAAGATGAACCTCCTAAATCAAGAAGCCCCAAAGTGGGGGACCTCAGAATTTCCAAGGTCCCCCATTATGTAGTTTAAAGAAACCCAACCGTAGTAAGCTTCGTCTTTCCCACCCAATACCCTTATCCAACGTTTCCTATACATGAATGCATGATCCTTCAAAACACCCTCTACATCTTCCAAAACCTGCCTCGAATCCTCAACTGCCAACTTCCTTAACCCAGCAGTAGCTAACACGAATATAGGAGTATCTTTGTGTCTTTCCTCCGGAACCCAGATTTCTGCCAATGCTATCAATGGTTCCAAAGACGCCCTCACTCCCGAAGCATTACCAACAAACTTATCCAAACCAGGTTCAGTTTGCAAACAGTGATACCGACAACTTCCTTCCCTGTGGCTTGAATTGTCAGGATAGGAATGCACCAAAACAGGCAATGGTGGATTACTTCCATCTCCTTTAATCCAATTAAACACATTGACTCGCGACCCGGTGCTTCCACAGTCCACAACCACAGTAAAAAATGACACCTTCATCACTCCACCTAGATCTTTGTCTCTAGAAGCAAGATGAATTCCAACCAATAGCACCACAACCACAAGTATCATTGTTCCAAACTTCAATTCCCTCTTATATTGAGTGAAACCCAGGATCAAAAACTTAAACTTGGAAGGTGACCTGGGCTCCATAGCACAAGTATTCTAAACACTAAAACTCCTCTAATAAATGTCTAAAATCAAAAATCAAATCAAATCATATAATAGATTCAAAACCTTAAACTTGGAAGGTGACCTGGCTCCATAGCACAAGTATTCTAAACCCTAAAACTCCTCCACTCCTCTAATAAACATATAAAATAGAAATCAAATCACATCATATCATAGATTCAAATCCTACAGCTTATTCATTGAAATCGAGCAACTAGACATGCTTAATTGCATTCGATTTAGATAATTCGAAGTTCGAACAGACCCACAAAAGATATACGCTGAAACTGAGAATCTGAGTCTTTTGAAAGCCAAAACTGGAAGTAATGTTGATGAAATTGGTTGATTCCAGATGAATCGAAGAAAATGGAAATGAAAGGAGATCGATGAACAGACCCGTATTGTTGGAATCTTTACTCCCTCATGTCTATCTGGATGGAACCGGGACTGGGAAAGAGTCCAATCACCGATTGAAGCTATACCCCTTGAATGTGTTGCTACTAAAAAATGAATTGCACTCGTGATTTATTGGCCGAGATTCTAGTTAAAAGACAATGATAAATGAATCCGGACGGACGATCGGCATTCACAAATTTATCGGAACGAATGTGCGTGTTAATAGATGATTTAACATCATCTTAGTAGCCACTATTTATTGGTTATGATTCTTTTTAACAACTTTTAATCTATTAGCCATGACATTCGAAGTTAGTTTACAGATGAATTACACAAAGATAGAAGGACAAAAGTCATTTTAGTATGTGTACGGGTCATATTCAACAATTTCACAAGAAAACCAAATTTCGAAAAGAAAACAGTAGTTGAGGTAACTGACGATTCTACAATGTCCTAATATTTTGATAGAAAATTTTAAAAATATCGTTCGATCTCAAGAATTTAAGACTTCCCATTTCAAATGCAGTTTTTCAGACTTCATCGGCCTTGAATATAGAGATTTCAACTGCGAAGCTTGAGTCTCCTAAAAAAGTTTTATGAAATTTTGAGGCTATCATATTCAGTTGATCTATTCTTTCAGGTACTTTTGGAGACGGTTGATATAGATTGCCAACGAACGACATTATACACTCTTTAATGTCATTATTTGATTTTGCCCATCTCCCATCACCCTTCTTTAGCATTAGAATTTTATTAATAGCTCTTCTTTAAATTGCTGCAATGTGAATGGAATGTAAATTGTACTATAAATCCATACTATATATGTTAAAGTTGGTGAGGATGCATTAGGTGTTGCCACCTCACATAGTTTATCATTTTTAGTTCTCTCATTGAGAGACTTTTCATATCCTATAGGTTACCCTATTAACTAATAACAATATGTATTAGCTTTAGATATGACAATCATTATTATACTTTAGCTATTAAGGAGTAG
>JAYMTK010000403.1:0-23091 GCA_036897405.1 Pelargonium myrrhifolium
TCGTTTCGTGTATATGGTGACTTCGTGTCCCATCCCGAGTATGTATTGTTTATTTATTTTCTGTCTCAAAAATTTGAATAATTTAGTACTTTTGCTGATAAAAAAAAACATCTATTTAAAATATTTTATACAATATTTTGGTTACTTATATACCATTGTGATTAAATATATCATATAATTCTGAAGAAAACAGTGAGTTATCATGTTTTCATATTATCGCAATTTATTTTTATTATGTTTTAATGTTATATTACGTCTCCGTGCGATGCACGGGATTACAGTCTGGTAAGTAGCTGAAACTACATATTTTAATTCATGTAAATTAAAATATTATATTAAATTTCTATTGAGTAGATAAGTAGCTGAAATTTGCAACATGTATAAGAGAATGGAAAGAAACTTTTGACGTCGGTGCTTTAGGAAAAATACATAAAAAGAATGCCATTGCATGCATGTATGGGATGGGAACACCGGCATGACATGACATGAAATGAATTGACTTCAAAAACTATACATAAATTGTATAATGAGGATTTTGAACGGTTGAGCTAATTTAGAGTAGTTAATTTGGATTCGAACTCGTAGACATTCAAAATTAAATTCGACTCAAAATCAATTTGATTCGATTCAACTAATATTTGAGTTAGATTCGAATACTAAACTCCGATCTGATCCACAATCAAAACGTTTTATTTTTAATTAGATTCGAATTAATCCTTATCAATCCGAATACAATCAAATTTAACCTGAAATTCGACTCGTGACCACCCCAAACCAACATAATCTTACATAGGGGTAATTATATAAGGCACCTTTGGTGTATTAAGTATTACAGAAGGCACTCATGAACTATGTTTCATTACTTTAGGCTACCCTGAAGTATGCAATAGTCATTTCGTCAATTACATTTGACGGAAAATGACATTATTTGATCATGTGCTTGGCACATTTTCAATTTATTTGTGAAATCCCCAAAATGTCATTCATTTACCATTCTTCTTCAACCTTGAACTCGCCGGAAAATGCATGTACTCGCCGAAAAATTTCAAATTTATGATTTTTTAGTTCAAATCTCAAATCTTTGTTTAGCTTTTCGTTAATTTTCTCATTTATTATGTGTATTCTGATTTAATTTGTTCAAAAAAAGTGAAACCCTAACAAATCTGATCTCCGGTGATACAACCCCGGTGAGGCGGCCACAACCCTGGCGAAGTCTGACGCCGACGGAGTCCACAAGAGAAGAAGCAAAGCAAGTATGATTGATGGGTGAGAGTAGAAGGAGATGAAAGAAGATGGATGAGGGGGAAGTGGAAAGATAAGATCTGAATTTTTTTATTTTTAAATTTAAATATAGTTTTGGTAATTTAAGGTTTAAAGGAGGGTATTTTGGTCATTTTTAGTGATTCCGTCAAATGTAACTGGCGGAATGACTCTTGCCTACTTCAGAATAGACTAAAATCATGAAACATAGTTCAAGGGTGTCTTCTGTAATACTTAATACACCATGAGTGCCTTTTGTAATTACTATTTTAAATAAGCCTAATATACTTGATTTGGACTGTGGATTCTGGGCTCTTGGCCCATATTCTGATTTTGGTTCCAACTTGGTCAGTATGTATTTGTTTAAGTTTGGACCTCAAGGCCTTAAGAATATTAATATAAATTAGTATTATTATTTTTTGCAATTTGTTTCCAAAATAATAAATGTGAAATTATTATTTATTTATTTATTTCAAGTGAATGACATCTCTCTTTTTTTCATTTTTTTTTCTCACGCGTTTTCCTAGTCTTAAATAATTTTATATTTTTTCTTCAAAAAGAAAAAAAATCTTATATTTTAATCTATAGTTCTATACCCTTCAATTTTTTTAGTGCAAATATTTTTTTATTTTGTCAAAAACCATTTGGTTCAATGTCCGGACTTATAGTGTCAACTTCGAGGTAGATTTCATTTATATATTTCCAATGTATGATATAATATATACATTCAACAAATAGTCTAGGTTTTATTTTTTATTTATAAATTTTACTAATAAATAATAAAACCTTTTATTATAATAATACAAACTTTCAAGAATTTGGAGTTTGGATTGTTGAAAATGTCATATTGAATAAGCTTTTAAAGGATGTAACGAGCGTTCATGTGTCTTGAACGGTTATATTTATACTGTACAACAATATTTAATCTTCTTAAACAACCGTTCATGTATTATTTCATATAACTATGATATAATAAGAGAAACCCCCTGTAAGGTAGGGCAATATACATAGAAAGGTAAGTCAGTTATCTCTTTGCGTAAGTAATCTTGAGATCAAATATGATTGAAGTGAACCTCGTAAAAATAGGCAAGTTTCAAATCACCGGTCATATAACTTTGTGTATTTTGATTCATCTTCCACTTTTTTCAATTAATTAGCAGCCCTAACGGTTTAATGACAAGCTTATGCAAAGTCATAATAAAAATAGGAATTCTAATATTATTACTCTAATGTGTTTAATATCATAGACAATTAGATATGATGGTTAAAAAAACAAAACAAAGATATGATAAAGCTTCAAATCGAACAATATCCATAATCAAAGATAAATTGACAAAATTGATGGCTCTAATCATTTTGAATACTGAATGATGTGAATATGATACATTTTACAGTGTTTGAAGTCTCACTCATGATTTATTGGCTTAGATTTTCAACCAAGACACACAAATAAATGGATCTAGGCGGGCACGGGAGGCAGGTATGAGTGTTAGTCGATGATGTGACATTACTTTATTGACCATTATTTAGTAGTTGAAAGTCTCGATAAATAATTATAGCTGACATTCTTTTTTCTCTACTCTCTCCGTGGCAAATTTTTTTGCAACAACTTCTATCTATATTTGTTTATACTACCTCCGTTTTATAATAAATGTCGTTTTAGAGTCCAATTTTTGTTTCAAGATAAGTGTCATTTTCTACTTTTAACAAACATATACACCTAAGTTTTCCATAATGCCCTTTAGTTGTGATTTTTTTTTTTGTCTCATATAGAAAATGAAAACTTTTTAAATATAACTCTTAAAATAGTGGGTTGGTAATGATTTTTTTTATTTTTATGTCTTTATCTACGGGCAAAAAAGTCATTTAACGTCTTTTCTTTTTTTGAACGAAAGTAAACCTTTATTGAAATGAAAATTGCTACTCAACAGAGTACAAAAATAACTAGAAACTAGCTAACTCCTATACTCCAGACCTGGTCAATGGCCAGCTCCTTCATAGACCAGTGCTGAAACTCCAGTTCTTTATAAGACTTTAAAACCCTATCTAGAGTCAGTTACCCCATCCTCCCAACAAGTTGGAAATGACCTAACCCCGTCGCACCGATACTGCTAGTGCTTCCGACCCATGCCTCCTCTAACTGTAGACCACGACGGGCTCTCAACTTTCTCTCCTGGCAATCTGGGTCCAGAGTATCGGGGTGCCTGCCCATACCCACCCTCCAAAGTGCTAAATCCTCCCCACCGGAGTAACATCTTCTCTTAGTACGTGTGAAAATCTCTAAAAAGACACTTATTTTTAAACGGATATAGTATTTAATATTGTCCATAGGCATAGCCATGAATGAATCCATTTGCAATTGGAATTTTTTGTTGATACAGACAGGTGCCGAAATCCTGTCTTGCAACGGCACGGTACCTTTATATTTACAAGGAGGGACCGTTGTTCAGGAGTGAGACTTCGTCTCTCTTCCTAGCCTAGGGCTTGATAAATGCATAATTGAAAATCTTTAACTTTGTATATAGAAAATTATTATTCTTTTAAATTTCAAGATACAATCATATTTTTCTTGAAAAATTATATAAGATTGATTTGTAATTCACTCAAAAAAAATCTTTATTTTTAGTACATAAAAATATGAAGATTTGAACGACCTTTTAATGGTCAAATTATTTTTGCCGCTTATAAGATGAAAAATGAGAAGCTAAGTTATGTCTCATAAGTAGCTTATACATTAGTTCACGAGCAATTTCACATTTGCCAAACATGTAACTTAATAAAAGGAGATATTTTAATACTTGTAAACTAGTTTAATTGGTTTATAAGTTCAAACAAACACCTCACTCTTTTGAACCTCCAGACATCTATTTCAATCCCTCCAATTCTACTTAAGTTTTTCATGACAAATTATTTTCCTCCTCAAGCATCCTAAAATATGCAATTTTATCACATGGACCTTCAAGCAAAGTAGATTATTCAATTCTTTGCAGCCATTTTTTTCCAACACATCTTCTCTCATTAAAACCCAAAATTCTTTATTAAACAAATTAATCTAATCTCGGTAAAGAAAAAACAGTCGAAAGAAATAGTGGAACCGATTGGAGGCCCCAAAATTGCTTTGCAAAGCTGACACTTGAACCATTTCCAAGTAACCAATTCAACTTAAGCAGCTAGACCCAAAACCAAAACCCATCTTGGACCTCATTGATATGAAGAAAGTTCCCTATTTTCCCCTGCCATATTCTGCATTTTTCATTTCTGTAAAACAAAAGGGAATCAAATAGGCACGGCAAAAGCAGAACAAAGAATATATATATTTTCCTTTTCTCCAATACATTGTTCTGAAGCATTGAGTATCAATCATTCCAGTATCTCCCCTTCCTCTACTTCTTCCACCACTGGCACCGTGTCGGCTCCCCCGAAACCCGACAGATTCATTCTTTCTTCTTGTTCATTTTCTTTGGTCAATGTACCACCAAAGTCAAGGTAATCATCGGGGTTAACGTCTGCTATGAGATCCGAGAATGCATCTATCAAACCTTGATCAAAATCAAACTCCAAGTCATCAAAATCTATTGGTTCATCAGCCTTGAAGAAGCTAGCATACGAGCTGGTATCATCTGCTGCCACACTTGGCAACGGAGGCTTATCAGATGCGTTAGTTAATGATTTCCCAGGACTTGGATTCACATGCTTCGTGAGATCAAAAACCTGAGGATCTGCAGAGATGCTATCTTCTATTTCCTCCTCCCTGAATGGAACACCTTTTGGGCTTGCCGCATCATTACCAACATAATCTTTAGGCTCTGGTTTGAGAGTAATGGGAGGATTGAACTCTTTAACAACTTCAAAATCATAGCTGTGTGTTGGGAGAAAAACATGGATAACAGGGTACTCCAGAATCACTAGATTGGCAAATTGCTGCCTTATTGGGGCCTTTATGTCCAACTCACGGAAAGGCGTCTTGGTGCCCTGCAAAAAATGCACCAGACAGTTGAGTTAATCATGTTCCTAAAAATATAAAATGAATAAATCATTCAATAAGACTAAATGGTTAATACAATCCCGCATATACCAGAGGTTTCACCCATAAACTAACCAAGCTATTGCAGGAAGGTCATTTATGAACTCTTGGCCAAATCAGGTGATATTGAATACTAATTATTATTATACATCAGTGAGTCAATTTTTCTTGGTCTTTCAAGATGTACTTTCTATTATCATTCTTCTTTCATTCATATTCACTTATTCTACTTCGATATTACTTGACATATCTTCATCAGCACTGCACCGTAAGGTGCAATATGTGAGTCTGGTGAATCTCCCAGAAACTGCGAGTAAATCAGCAGTTGAGTAAAGTACAAAAATCATGGAGCCTGTTTGAAGGAAAGAAGTGTTAACCCTTTACCATAAAACTTAAAACTAATGTATGCACACATGTAAAGCTGGCACAACAAAATATTTAACAAACACCAACAGTAAAAACGAGAAAATACCTTTGGATATTTGCGAATAAAAAACTTGAGAGAGTCTAGCTGCTCTTCAGTGAACTGCCTTAACTTATTATTCCACGGACTAGGTTTTAGATGGTTCTCAATTACAGAGGAGAGGCTTCTGTCTTCATGCACCCTGCAACAACAATAAATGCACCAATGCATTAAACATATGAGTATGGGCACTAGGGAAATTAAACACCAAGGGGAACCACTAAGACATAACAAGATTTTTTTTTTTGTGTGTGAAATAACTTACCCATGGTCAAGTAAAGCAACATCTGTTGAGTGAAACCGCCACTCAATCGTCCACTGGATGAACTTCTTTCTGAGAGAAATCAAACAAAGAGGAATTTTGAATTCATATTCTGCGTTCATGTGCTCTATGAAAGGCTATACACATTTATAAAAAAGGTATACCAAGTGTAGCATAGAATAAAATACTCAATCTAATAATAAAATATAATTAAAAGCATGAAGGACAGAACGACCATGAAATATAAATAAGCTTATTCAGTACTTCTCTTTCACCGGCAAGTTTTAAAAACCAATCATATATCAAATAATTGAAAACTTGAGTGTATCGTAACAAAATAACATGTCCAGGCAAGCATCCAGGCCAACCCAAATAAGCTAAACACAATCAAAGCCAGCCACCACAACTCACTTATGTCCCTGTGCAGCTGGTTGATCCAACTAGGAGTAGATACTTACTGATATTAACTGTTACGACTGGAAAACAGTTATAGAGATACTGAACATAAAGAAGCTCTAGAATCACTAATTCAGTAATCCTCCATAAGCAATTATCCCAAAAACATACAGTTTGAATCTAACCAACACATAAATCATCCTTGAAGTGATGCACCGTACTGGCTTTGGAGATGGTTTCATCCTCCCAAAGATAAATGACTTCCATTGGAGGAAGTTTGTTCCAGTTGAAATAATATGGTAAGCAAATTTCCAGAACAACAGCGAAGCAAAATGAAAATTTTGACAACAACCTAAGTCATGAATCTTTAAGGGACAGATCAAAGTTTTAACATCAACCATCAAGTTCTTAAACCTGTATCAGGTACAGGGACAGTTGCTCCTATGAATTCCGATAATCATAATAAAACTAATAGAGCTATATCATAAGTGCTGGCAACAGAAATAAGCATCCACACCTGCTCAAACATGAGCACTGAATACGACGTCTCGTAGGTTAAAATGAAATCACTCCACTATGCAGATGCACACAAATGTGCATAATTAGCATGTAAATGTCAGCTCATTCCAGAAAGTTTAGTTCAAAGATATTACTGATAATAACAGGTCAATTCCTGTCAATATAAAGTTTTTAAGATACCAGTTAAAACTTGATTCCCAGCATGTGTAAGACAAACACATGACAAAATGAAGATTAACCAAAATGTTTAAATACACAGCACCAATTTATATAAGATAAAATCATCAAAAACCATATTTTGACATGTCAATTAACAATTATCATCCAAATTAATTTACAATGGCAAGTGCTAATGAAATTATATAATACCTGTGGTCGTATCTAGACTTATTTTTCTCCCTCTTTGACATTCCACTCGGGAGAAATAGGAGTTTTGTTTTCCGATTGGCAGCAGCATTCCGAAGTCCTTTAAGGTAAATTGGTAGCCTATAATGAGGATGAGGATTAACACAAAGCTTAGCTCTTGTTCTCCGAGCAGCTTCAGCAATCCTCTTTACTTCCTCAAGCATATTATAATCTGCACTAGGGAGTAGGGATTGCCCAAAAGGTAACATATTAGTACCATATGGATATTGGAGGCAAAAAATCAGAAACTACCTATAAAGAATGGAAAAATAGCGTTCATAGACAGCAAAAATTCTTTCTTTACAACTAAATTATATTTTGAAACAAAAATAACTAATTAACGGCATCAAATTGCTCAAAATCAGCTAAAGTTCATCTGGCAATATCTTCAAAACTGCACAGGTGACACTGAAACTGGGCACAGAGAACACAATCCAACAATCACAACACAAAGAGAAAGAGAAAATGTACCTGAAATGAGAAGATTGTCATCGAACTCAGAAAGCGGAACGAACTCGGTTAGCTTCCTCTTGCCGGTGCAACCAGTTCGGTGTTTATGAGCTTTGACGCATGGTAAGCTACAGGAGCGCACGGAACAACCTGGGCACCTGTACTTCGATGGCTTCAATTTGCATTCCTCGCAGATTGCTTGCTGCTTTGGGGTCGCGATCCTTGCAGATTCTTCTTGGTCTTCCATTTTTCAGAGAATTCTGGAGAGTTTACGAGAGAGCTGAGCTCAAGGTTTATGAATTGAGAAAGGAGCGACTAGGGTTTTTGGAAGGAGCAAAACGTTATAATTCAACAATACGGGCCCACCTACTCATATTCAGACTCCAGAGCCTCACGCGCGACTCTAAACGCGTGCACGTCAAACTCATCGGAGCTAAGCTGAATCATATCCTAAAACCATCTGATTCAAACAAATAACCGCCAACTAAAATCGTTGCTCGTCCTCGCTGTTCTTACTTCTTCCTACAAAAAAATATTAGTATTAAATTAAATTAATTCATCTACGAAAATCTTATTTTTAAAATATATATATATTTAATTAGACTACTCTTTTTTCTTTTTTCTTTTTTGGTAACACACACTTCTTTTTCTCACTCGATCGCTGTCTCTGTCGATCTCTCGAATTCGACCACTAGGGTTTGCAGTTGCAGACATGGCTCCCAATGATCCGAAGCAACCCAGCGGTTTCTTCTCGTCAATTGCTTCCAGTTTGTCTAGTTTCGGTAGTGCCATGACCAAATCGGTCAACGGGTACGCTCACTTCTTCGATCTCTTCTTAGCTATGATGCTCATGACTCCATTTTTTTTTTAGATCTCAAATCCTATTGCTGCTCGTACTTTCGCTTCTCCAAACTCAAGCCGTCCGTATAGTGTTTGTTTTCTTTATTGCATTCTTTCCTATCTAAATTGAATGGGATTCACTGTTTAATTCGCTGATTCGAATCAATGCGCAGTTCATTTATGTATTTTGTATAAAAGTTTATCTTAAACATCGAGTTCTGTATGATATTTTTGCTAATTCGAGCATTAGTTTCTATTACAAATCTAGGAGTTCTCAGGCTGTGGAAGGTTTGATTAGCAAATTGCAATTTGCACTAATCATTGTGCAGTTAGTTTGAAGTTTAAAGTTGTGAAAGAATTCAGTAGCTGGTTATTTCTGTTTGAGCTGATTAAGGCGTATTCTTAGTATCTGTTTCGTGAATGTTAAGTTGGATTCACAGTGTTATGAACTGGTTCTTCAATCTCATGAAGAATCTGATTTTTTTGTTTGTTAAACTTGTGGTCTTGTTCTCCAGTCTAGTGGGCTACGAGGGACTGGAAGTTGTTTCTCCCGAAGGAGGCACTGAAGATGCTGAACAGGAGGCACAGAAAGGAAGGTGGAGACAGGAGGTATCACTCAACTTACTTCTAAGTTAGCACTCCTGTGCATAATTTAATCATAAATGTTTTTGTATGAGCGGTTGATGTGTCAGTGGCAGTGGGCATCTTGTATTTCATATGTCAGGGCAGGGGTTATGAACCTCAATCTGGTGTTCAGTCATCATGCCAGTTTTCCTTAGAACATTATTGGGTGATGTCACAATTGACCTCCAGGGACGTGTATAAGATGATCAGTTAGCAGCATTCTATTATTGCAGTTTGTGACTTTTATATACTGTGATGTGCAATGCATCATTTTGGCAACATCTTATGCTTTCTAATGGAATTTAGAGAAGTTTATATATCAATTGCATGCTCATAGTGTTTTTCGTACTAATATCTTGAGTTTCTTCTTTTCTCTTTCCAGGACAGAGACAGTTATTGGAAGATGATGCAAAAGTATATTGGCTCAGATGTCACATCAATGGTGACACTGCCAGTTCTAATTTTTGAGCCGATGACAATGCTTCAGAAAATGGCTGAGGTGAGTGTTGTTAGTGACAGAATTCCCTTGTTGTTAACTATTTGTTTTATTCGAAGCTGTTCCGCTTCTGCCTGCAGAAAATAAAAAAATGTACCATATTTGTCACAGCTGATGGAGTACTCCTACCTGTTAGATATGGCAGATAAATGTGAGGATCCTCATCTGCGGTTGGTCTATGCTAGTAAGTATTATTTCATCTCACTTTCTACTTCTCTACACATGCATTCTTATCGTGGGACTTACAGTTGCTGATTGCTATGCAGCATCATGGTGTATATCTGTATACTATGCCTTCTCAAGGACCTGGAAGCCATTTAATCCAATTCTTGGCGAGACTTTTGAGATGGCTAATCACGGTGGCATTTCATTTATCTCAGAGCAGGTGAATATCAAAGGACCAGATATCCTCAGAATATTCTGTCAGGATACAGATTTACATTTTTTACATGTTCGCGTGGACAAGTGAGACGCTAAAATTTAACCAGTTTGTAATGATTACAATCCTTGATTGAAAACAAATGATTACCAACTAGTTAAGTGCAACATATAAATGGTTTATGATTTGATATCTTTGACTAATGTTTCCCTTCCAGGTTTGTCATCACCCCCCAATCAGTGCTGGACATGCTGAAAATGAACACTTCACGTATGACATTACTTCAAAGGTCAAAACCAAATTTTTAGGGAACTCACTTGACATTTATCCTGTTGGAAGGTAAGACATTCTCTGTCTCATTGGTTGTGCTGTAATGGATAGCTTAGAACTATGCTTAGAAATTTATGGTGGTTTTGTTGAATCCTAAACCTTTTTATGTTCTACCCATGTTTATGGCTTCATTTTCCACTTGAAATGGATGAAAACAAAGTTGGAGTGGCCATCAAAGATAGTATAAAACCTGATTTTAGAAAATACAATATTGTCTTCAATTTTCTTGGCCTGGAGTTAAATCGTGTATCTTTTTTTTTTTTTTCTTCTGTTGATTTGTAAAGCTTAATTTGATTTTCTCATATCATAGTTGGGAGAATTCTTTCAGGCAGTACACACTGAAATCCAGTTGAAGAACAGACGTCTCAATGACTATAAATAGTATAGTAGCTTATATGGAGTTATTCTTCAAGAGTTCCTATACCTTACATTTAATGTGTGTATGCAGGACACGTGTAACCCTTAAACGAGATGGTGTAGTCTTAGAATTGGTGCCTCCTCCTTCTAAAGTTAACAATTTAATCTTTGGTCGAACTTGGGTTGACTCACCTGGGGAGATGATTCTTACAAATGTGACTACAGGGGACAAAGTTGTGCTATATTTTCAACCATGTGGCTGGTTTGGGTATGGTTATCCCTTCTTTAAGAAATATTGGCTCTTTATCTTAACCTACTCTCCCTGCATGTGCAATACGAGGAGAAAGTGATTTAATAGTCTACTACAATATATATATATATATATATATTTTTTTTTTTGAAACGAGTCTACTACAATATTTGTTACCACGAATCTGTATCTATTTAAAAAGGTTACTGTTTGATGATTGATTCATACAGCTTATACATATTGTAAGGTGATACAAACTAACTGATTATGGTAGCTTTATAATATATCCGTCTGATGAGATATTTCATCCTCTGCTCAGCAGGAAACTTTTTGTTGATGTCGGTATTTGTAGATCTAGAAGCTTGATTTGCTTTAGTTCGTACTCGAACTGTCTCTTACAAAAGAACACACGTTAAGTGAAGAGCAGTGTGTTGCACTGGAATGCACTTCCAGTGTGAGAGTAAGTGAATTGGGCTTAGCAGAATAAATGCACAAGTGTGTGAGTGTCTTTTGTACCTCAGCCCCTAGGGGCATTTAAAGGAGACACTCACTGATTGTGATTGGTGGAGAGTATTTAGGAAGTCCAATGTAATTAAGAAACTTCTAAATACGTCGAATATGAACTTGTGTGGTCCAATTGGGTCTTGGACCGGGTTGTGTGGATTGTGTATTGGGTCATGTGCATCACGGGTCGGGATTGTTGTCCCATGTTTTGACTTGGACTGAATCAGGCAAAACTGTCGGGCCAGTATTGGCCGTGCGGCCTACCAGTCCCATGGATGTGTGATTGTGTGACTGTGCAGTACTGGCAGTATCAAATTTTGGGTGTTCTTGGGTGATTTTATTGCTCGAACTCGATCGTTCGGCTGATATAATGGAGTTTTAGGGGTCCAATATTTTGTGTACCATCACCATCCTTTCCCTTTTAAAGTATTACCTCCTCTTGTGTCCTCTCTCTCTATATACATATTTAATTAGCTCTCATAGTTGCCCATCTTAGTTGGTTATGTATTTGTGTTTGTTCCAGAGCTGGCCGCTATGAAGTGGATGGATATGTTTACAATGCTGCTGAGGAACCCAAGATTCTGATGACTGGGAAGTGGAATGAGTCAATGAGCTTTCAGCCATGTGACAATGAAGGAGAACCACTTCCAGGAACTGAAATGAAAGAGGTATGTTTCTTCTTTTTTGTTTGACAATATATCAACTTTGACATCAAGTACTTATTATACAATTGGTTGTTTAGAGTTCAAAGCAGAAGGTAGTACATACCTTTCATTGGACAGATAGACCATGCCTCCATGGCTAACAAGTTCAGATATCCTTTTTTTTTTTTTTTGGTTTCAGCTCATTGCTAGTTGCTAAGATACTCTTTCTTTCCTCCCCCTTCTTTCATATTGAGCTATATAGTGGCATCTTACGTAGAATGTTATATCTGGCAAAAAGAAGGTACTTTGGTTTATATTTTTCCTTTAGTGTTACAATACAGCTGCGTATGACTAAAATGCTGCCAATGCTATGTTATTTAGCTTGAAATTTATGACGTGTAAGCCTTTTATAAACTGCACTGGATAATGTTCTTTTAACTACTTAATCATCCCTCATTTGTGAGTTGCTTATTTAGGATTCATTTGTGCAGGCTTGGAGGATTGCTGATCCTCCCAAAAATGACAAATTCCAGTACACACATTTTGCTCACAAGCTTAACAGCTTCGACACTGCTCCCAAGAAGTTACTAGCATCAGATTCTCGGTTGCGTCCTGATAGATATGCACTTGAGAAGGGTGATATATCCAAAGCTGGTTCTGAAAAAGCCATGTAGGTCCTCTTTCTACGTAGAAAATATGAGAAGTAATAATGAAAAGAAGATTGCCATGTTAATGTGCCTATTCTGCAGCTAATAACATGACTTTCTTTTTATGATTGGAAGTTAAAACATGGGTTTATTTGATCAAAGTATCAAACTATGCCCAAAAATGGCTTTTATTGTAGAAAATGGGGTCACTGCCTTAACATTTAAAACAAAAAATCAAGCCATCTAGTCTTATGAAGTGTCTTATTTTGTTACAGTCTGGAAGAGAGGCAGAGAGCTGAGAAGAGACAGCGAGAAGCTGAGGGGCACGAGTTCACTCCAAAATGGTTCGAGCGATCTGAAGAAATCTTCTCGACACCATGGGATGACTTGGAAGTGTACCGATACAATGGCAAATATTCTGAACATCGGGCAGCTGTAGAGTGCTCAGATAGCATTCAAGGGGATGACGACAAACCAATAGAGTTTAACCCCTGGCAGTATGAAAATTTGGTCAATTAAGGTATATCAGCAAGTATGCATGCCTGTATAATTTCTCCCATTTCCCTTCTCAAGTAGGGTTCATTTTTCATTTTTACTATATATTTATTTGTATGGTTCTTACTCCTTAGTGGTTCTGTCAATTTGCAGCAGACAATTTTAGATTTGATATGCAGTTTTGTTGTATTGAGATTGGATTTGGTTTAGTATTTTCAAGTATCCATTATGATTTTGATCTCCAGCTCAGGCTCATCTTGCTATGTACTAAATTTTTAGCAACATTATCATGCAAGCTTGTATCGATGGATATTCGCCAATATTATGGACATTCACACTCACACATAAATATCGCGATTAGAGGAATAAGGGTGAGATGGTAAATTCTCCTTTCCGCCAGAATACGATAATTTTATAACTTGTGAACCAATATGAACTGAAATTTTCATCGACACAAATACAAGATAGTGTATAATTTCATTCAAATTGATCTCAACTACAAATGAATTGAGAGGACTTTTGGCATTATAATGAAAGCTTGAACGTTTAATTTTTTTTATTTTATAGAAAACAGACAATAGCTTAAACAATTCATTTTTGAAAGACAAACTTCCAAATTAGTAAAACAAAAACGACAATTCAAAAAATGAATTGAAATAGTGGGGCTTGTGGTGGGTACAAGTACACGTGAAAGAAGGCAAGATGGTTAAGGATTAGAGAGGAATAGGATTGATTATTGGCAAGCCGATTTCGTAGAGAGGCCAAGGTAGAGAAAATGGGTGTCAACTGTCAACTGTGGACACACACCTTTCCCATTTTGTCGGAATAACTTTTAACACACCACTTTCCTTTTATGTCTCTTATGTTTTTCCATATCATTATTTTTGCACCCTTTTTTTCAAAATAAATAAATAACCAATAAATAACTTCATGACACTGAGATTAACTAAATTTAGAAAGAAAACACATGGAAAAATAATTAGTAGGAGTTATTAAATGCTAGTTCGTGCGCGAGGACAAGGCAAAAAATGGAAACAAAAACATAGGAAGCAAAAAAGTAGAAATTGTTTTACATGGGATTTTGTTGTCCAAAACAAAACAAAAGTGATTACCCAACACACACGTGTACAAAAGGGATGGGATAAGATTTAACCCAGAAGAAAGGGCAGGGCACCACGTGGCGGGAATAGAAGTGAAATTAGGGTAGTGGATCACCCCAAACGGAGGAACTGGTCCAAGTGGTTTGGGGAGGTTTACCTGCTATATCCCGTAGATACCCTTGTGATCACCGGCTGTTCCAGTCACCTACTGGTTAGGGTCAAAGGCTATTATAATAATAAGGACTTGAGGGGTTTAAAGAAAAACAAATATATATTGAATTTTATAATACGAAATTAAAAAAGGAGGTTGGGGTTGGGTGGTTTTCAGGGGGTTTTTGGTGATCAGTCAGATACAAATACCACCACCATTCTTTTCAGGATTAGCAAACACATCATTTCTCTCCAATTCACATCTCTCTCTTCTTTCTCATCTCAAGATCCCATCTTTTGTTTTTCTTCTTTTGTTTTTTTTTTTTTGGGGTTTCAATTGAGTGGAATGTTTTGGGTAAATTCAAACAGGTAAATCTTTTTCATCAACCCATGAATCAGATCCCATGTGTGTGTTTTTATGCCACAATCAGACACTTTTATGAGCTTATATTTCTTGTCCTTGTGACTGTTTTTTCTCTGATAATTCTCTGGGTTGTTGCTGTAATAATTATTGTTAATGTTATTATTATATTCTGCTGTGATAAAGATTTGTGATTTTGATCATTATTTTATGTTTGCATGGGGTTTATACAAACTGAAGGTGGTGATGTTTTAGGGTCAAGTTTTTGAAGAATTATTGTGGACAGTGATGGGGGTGAAGGATGGTGGTTCTGTATCTGTAGTGTTCAATGCCTAATCAAGATGTGAGTGTCTTCGTTTCTCTGTCCCGTTTTCCTATCCTCATCCATGAAGCACTCAATTGCGGGGAAAAAGTTCCATCTTTTTCTATTTGGGTTTTGAACGTTGATCGAATGTTAGCATTTTGGGTTTTGAATTCTATGAAACTTAAGTTTCCAGAAATGGGAATGATCTTATAGCAGATTCTGACTGTGGGATTCACTTTTCTTTTATCTGATTTGTTGGAATGGGAAACAATCACTGTAAATAACAATTTTGGGTTTCCCAGTTCTGCATTTAAGGGTCCATCTCTGTACACCGACAGTCATTCTTTGCAGATTGGTGTTTTTGTTCTCAACAACAACCCTTCTTAAGGAAATAGTATTGCCGAGTTAAATGTGTGATCTTTGATTATATTGATCTTCTACTATTATCGCTTGCTTATGCTATTGGAATGCATACTTGGTGAGTGAGTATGCATATGTTCTTAATACAAAACCATTGACCAGGTAGGTTTTGAAAATTGGGGGTTGTCATATTTTCAATCTAACCTGATATCCACACAATTAATGTCTTCAATGTCACATTCTTTATACCCATTAGGGTCATCTTTCTCCTTTTGGAAAATGAAACTTCATTTAATGACTGAAAGCTTTTTGTTACAAGATCTTCTATTTCATGTTGGTTTAGATTTGGTGTCAGTTTTTGTTAAGCCAATTCATGATTCGGCAATTTGGTTCCCTCTTGTCTACGTATTATATATTATGCTTTTTTTTTTTTGGGGTACAAATCCTGGATTTATACTAGTGCTCTTATGTCAATACACAATTGCATAGTTGGTTGTGTTATACATTACTTGGACTCTGGAGACCCCTTATCATGACACATTATGGTTTGGTTTCAGGATAATGCACTATAAGTCTGCAAACTCAAGCAAACTGGTTACCGATGTTCAATGACTTCTTCTTGCAATCTATGTTTTAGATATGGTGATGCAGCGGAGGTTGGACTATGGTTTTAATGCCTACCAGGTTCCCGTAGTTCCTCGGGCTTCTAGATCAGCTAGGGTAATTGAATTCTACAAATACCAGGTTGCATATTGACGTAATTACTTTCTGATAAGATCTGTTTGATCTTGTAATTTTGAATTACTGGTTGTAGGGGAGGGGGCCATCTAGAAAGAAGCAAGAAGAAAATCAGATACATGCATTTGAAATCTTGGCTAGTGTAGCTGGCAAAATATTGCGAGAAAGTGAAAGTTCTGCTCCTAATAATCCAACTTGTGGAAAGGATCAGCATGATACTCTCACTAGTGTTGCTAATAGGGAAGAAGATGAAGACCTTCCATTGAAGGTAAACTCTTCTGAGCATGAAGTTTGCGATGAGAAAACTTCTGCCTCCGTAGCGGGCTTGCGAGGGAATCTCCAAAACTTCTCGTTAAATGAAGTTTCAAATTCTCAGGATAATTTTAGTTCTGGGTTCAGCTTGACGTCAAAAAGTTGTGACCGCTCAAAAAGGATATGTTTTGCTGAAAGTGCAACCACTTTTGGTTGCAAAAGTGCTTGCGGAAGCTCATCTAGCAAAGTGCCTGGAGACTTGGCTCATGATGGAAAATATTTTGATGGGGAAGTAGAGGGTACAATTGAAAGAAAGCTAGAAGTTGAACCATTAAAAATTAAAAGTATAAAAAATGAAACTTCCCCTGTTTCGAGTAGTTCAAGGGGTGTTATGGAACTGGACAAGAAACCCCCTACACATGTGGGTTTAGAAAGTGATACAAAGGTGTCTTCATTAAGGGACTGCGAAGCTCTTGGCCCTTTTCCTAGACGCTGTGCTAATACAAATATAATTAGTAAAGATGATGACGAAAAATACGTTGGCTGCAGTCAACGTGGTACCGTGGTGAAGGCCTGTAGGTCACCACCCGACATTGAAGAACAAAGAATGAATGACCAGTTAGCATCCAAAAACTGGAAAATGGCTAAAAGTTTGAAGGCTGGGGGTTGCTTCAAAACTGGTAAATGCCTATTTTCTGGTTCAATTTTTAACGGATGGTGCACTCGTCTAGTGAATGAAATTTTAGGTGCATAATATAATCTGTTGCGTTCCGCGAATTTTGCCATTGATCTAGGTTGGTGATGTTTCTGAATGGGGTGGGCATACTTTCTTGTGCATGTACTTTAATTATTGTTTCTTTAAGTTGGTGATTTAACTAACAATTTGTTATGGACGATGCTTTTAGATGCAAAGCCAAAGCCAGTTTACCAGTACGGAAGACCTAGTAATGTACGCCAAAGATCTGAGAGGATTGTTCCTTTCAAGAAAAGGAAGTATTATCATCAAAGCCCATTATCTAGCTCTGATGGAGGGTTTGGGTGTGAAGACGTATATAGCCCTCCGGACAAGACAGTCGATGACGATGACTGTGGTTCAGGTGCAAGAATGCATGGTCGTGCACTTTTACTTTTCTTAATATATGTGTGAAATGTAGTCATCAGTTTTAGCTGAATGACCTTGATTCTTATGTGCAGTGATTGGAGCATCGTCGTCTGTAGTCAGTCAACAAGCATCTCCAGAATCCAGAGATTGTAATGGTAGGAAAAACTACGATGAAATGATATATACTGTCCAAATCTTCTTGAGATGGATTTTTTCTTTTGGGATATTCTTATACTCATTCTTTTTAAATATTCAGTGAAGCTTAGTATCAAATCCTTCAAGGTTCCAGAGCTCTTTATTGAGATTCCTGCAACAGCCACTGTTGGTTCGCTAAAGGTATCTGATATTGCATTACACCCATTGCTTTTGTTCACATTTATATGCCTCCAGAAGAGAAAAAAAACATGGAACTTTAGGGCCTCATTTAAATTGAAACACTTCGATGCATATGTTGTATGATTTTCATGGACCTTTTCTTCTTGTCTATCTTTCTTTTGGGGAAAAGTTGATTATTGGTATGGTTTTTCAGAAGTCTCCATGGTTTTCATTGTCAACACAAGAACACTACCGTTTTTATAAACAGTGGGTTTTTTATATGAATGCAACACCGTTAATAAGCTGATAGACATCACATGGCACTTTCTTCATTATCCATAATGACGGCATGTCGTCTATTAAGTGACAGGATGCCTTGTTCTTGTCTAGCACATGGGTTGAAGTTGCAACATTGTAATATGTAGGGTTCATAGTTGTCTGCTGGTGATATTTGATATCCTATTTTCCTGCAGAGGACAGTTATGGAGGCAGTTACAGCGATTCTTGGAGATGGACTACATGTTGGTATCCTTCTACAGGGCAAAAAAGTTAGAGACGATAACAAAACTCTAATTCAGACTGGGATTTCTCAAGACGACAAGCTTCACTCTTTGGGTTTTATGTTGGAGCCAAGACATGGACAAATTACTTCATCTATGTGCAATGAGGATCCTCCTTTATTATCTGGTAGCAACTCTCGCAGTCTAACCAGGTGACAACTGACAATATGAAATGTGGTCTAACAATATGCTCCTTTTGCTCATTCTCTGTTTTTCTTTTCCTTGAATTTACGAGTCAACTAGCTAATCTTACCACTCATACTATCAGGCATTCTGCGTCGTGGAATTCGCAGCCTGGGATTTCTGGTATCTCCTCAAAGTCTTTGTTGACAAATTCGGGCAGTTGCACTGATTGTGACCCTGATGCAGTTCCTTCACTTGCCGGCACCTCTAATGACAATAATACCATGAGCGAATCCCGAGCTCTGGTTGCAGTTCCAGCTATTAGCATGAAGGCGTTGACTGTGGTCCCGTTCCATCGAAAGTCGGGCCATCCTGAGTTCGCACAACGCCGAATCAGGAGACCTTTCTCTGTTTCAGAAGTTGAAGCGCTGGTTCAGGCAGTTGAAAAACTTGGGACTGGAAGGTTGGTTTGATTACTGTTCTTAGTTTGGTTGAGAAAATCCTAGTTTCAGTACCCAGAGCAGTGAAATCCTTATCCCTATATTGTTTAATATGTTTGATTGGCTATCAGGTGGCGTGATGTGAAAATGCGCGCTTTTGATAGTGCAAAGCATCGAACTTATGTTGACTTGAAGGTTAGTGTTGTAAAAACTTTCTATTTGTCCATTTTCTTTCAAATTGTCTATTGATTCACCCAAACTCGCCAACCTTTCACCTCATACTCATACTCATACCTTTTCTTTCTTCCCCAGAAAACAAGCAACCCACACAAATTGTTTTCTCTTTATGATCTTCTGTTTAATTATGTTTGTGTGTATACTAATTCTTTGTAATTTTGCACCTAATTCCTAATCAAGGAGGAAAATTTCTTTCTTTTTTCTGTTCAAAGGCTCAGGCTACACAAAGTCACAAACCGGGTGTAGTGTAGCCATGGCATTATACAACCCTGACATAACCGGGATTTGATCCATGGTCCCTATCACTATTCACAACAAGAGACTTCTGGCCGAACAAACTGACCTCCACTAAATTTACAGTTTCTTTTTCCCAATGACCGTAGTTAGTTCTCCCTTAGGCCTATAAGGGCCTAAAGTTGGACTGAGATCTGCTAAGCTCTCTGTAACTTTAATTGTTGGGATCTGAAAATAAAGTTTATTGGTGTAGAAGTATGCTTAACTCTAAGTAATAAACGTAATGAAAAAGGGGCTGGTTTTGGGATGGTGCAGGATAAATGGAAGACATTGGTGCACACAGCGAGAATTTCCCCCCAGCAAAGGAGGGGAGAACCTGTTCCGCAGGAACTGTTAGACAGGGTCCTGGCAGCTCACGCCTACTGGTCCCAACAGCAGGCCAGGCAGGTGAAGTCCGCTGTCTGAGGCTTTGCCTTCTCGACTACACAACAACAGAGAAGGCAAAGGTAGAAAGAAAATTGCAGTTAGAAAGATTTAGAATCCGATTATTTGTTTATCATCATAATGTAAATTTAACTATAGAATGAAATAACATGTAAAGGAAATTCATGTAATATGCTTACATTCACCTTGATCAACCAAGCTTGGTGAAGCATTTGGTCTTCTGTAAATGATTGTACAAAGGAATGTGAGCATCTCCCATTCAGTGTCTCGGTCCACTGTTTGGATGTTGGAAATTCTTTTGTTCTTGTTCTGCTTTCGGAAAGGAAAGTTAATAATAAAAGAAATGAAATTTCACAAACCTTGTCGGTTCTGGAATTGATTTCATTCTTCTTGCATTTGAATCTATGACGTTCTGTTTGTACTTGAATCATAAATTCATGTTATGTTGGTGATTAAATGATTAGCTGATGTAGAAATTTAGATCTATACTTCATGGGCATTTTGGTTCATAATTCAGATGTCTCTGTCCATGTCTATGTTAAATGCCTCTTTTTCTTAATAAGAAAAAGATGCTTTATTCTCATTTTTCTTTAATATCCTAAAAAGAGTATATTCTCAATCCATCTACCAAGAATAGCTCAAAAGCAATGAGAAAGGTCTTTAATCAGAGATTATCTGAATGTTTAATTGTTGGTTTTCAATTTTCAAGTAAAGACAAAGTTATTTATCTTTCCCATTAATATATGATTTTGGAATGCAGAAGAAATATATTTGATACTGATAGAGAGCTCAAGAGAATAGTATTTTTGTAAAGCCTTGGTCTTGAATACAAGGCTAAAGATTTATATTTCTTGGAACATATGTATAAATTGATTTGATATTTTTTTGGAGCACGAGTCACCACCATCAACAACCGTTAATTGCCTTTTATTCTTAAAATCTTAGAATAATAACGTGCAAAACGTTTTTCAACGACAATAGCTTGCCAAAGACGAGAGAAATCCACGTTGATATAGTGGTCTATAGATACACTACTTCAGCATCGGCGGAAAAGAAATCTTAGTATGTGATTATATTTAAATACATACATATATATATATATTGACAATTTAATGGCTAATCTACAAACAAAATTAATACTGTAATATTTATGGAAATAACATAAATAGTACGATTTCATTTCATATTTTCATTGCTGAAACAGAAAAATTATTTTCCTTGAAAGAGCTGGACCAGAAAGTGAGAGTGGTCACAGTAGCTCTGAGGACCAAGAGTGAGATAGTTCAGTTTCTTCAAAAAGAATTCCAAATACCTTTTTAAAATTATTTTATTTTGATTGATGATCCAACAAAAAGTCATAATCGAACGGACACGTGTTTGTCTCCAACAGGGTGTACAGAAACAATCCATGTTCTAATTATTGAGAGGAAGACAACTCCACCGGCAATTTTGATGGTCGTGACCGACTGGAGCCGGTGACATCTGTAAAGTAACACAAATCAACGGTTCAGATTTCACCACCTACTGAGGAGTTTTTTTTTTTTTTTTAAATATTTTTTTTTTTTTTTTTCCCAATAAACAAACTTACCTTCCTCTTCCTTCAGACAACACTAGCCACATCAAGGCACTAGCTATTTCCACTCTCTGCTTGCTTCACTTCTCTCTCTGTTGCTCAAGCTGGGTTTTTAGTTTTTGTTCTCTGAGGTACGCTTTTGTTCCCATTTTATGCTCGAGTAGCTGCTTCTCTCTGCTATTTCCTTGTAATTCTTTTGTGTGTTGAAGTATTGTTTTCAGTGTCTTCTTCTTGTTCTTGACATTTTAGGCCTGAATTTGCTTACTACTTTATCTTCATGAATGGGGATAGGTTGAGGTTTGTTTTTTGGTGAAGTTTTGTGATTGTTCCTGGCCATTTCTGCCATCTGTGCCAAATTATTGATAGTTTGTATTGGCTGACTCCAAAAGTTTGGAGCTTTTTGTGAGTATTGTGTGGTGTGGTGTTTAGGGTTTGAGCAAAGTTGGATCCTGGAAGTAAGGAAAAGTGTGACTGGATTTTTTTGTTGGGTTTTAGAATTGGGTTCTTGAGGTTTGGAGTGTTTTTTTTTGCTTGGGGTTGGAAAGTAGATGGCAATGGATCCGCGGGGAATGAATGGTTCTGGAAATGGGATCCAATTCAACAACCAGTCTGTGTCGGTTCTTTCGAATCATAACTTTGTTACTGGACCCAGATTTGATAATGGGAATACTTATGTGGACCATAATTTTAGGGGATTTTATTATCCTCCTCCTGATCCAGTTCCAAGTAATGTAGTTGCTGTGTATTCGGGTGGAAGCCAAGAGGAAGATTCACAAGAGGATTGTGAATTTTCGGATGTGGTTTTGAGGTACATAAGCCAGATGCTCATGGAAGAAGACATGGAGGATAAGACCTGCATGCTTCAGGATTCTTTGGATCTTCAAGCTGCTGAGAAATCATTGTACGAGGTTATTGGGAAAAATTATCCACCTTCACCGGAGCTGAACTCTATTTATGCCACTCAGAATGGCGAGTACTCTACTTATCTTAGTCAGAATGGTGATACTCCAAATGACGATGTCTCCAGGAGTCTCAGTAATTGTGTCAGTAGTAGCAGTACCAGTAGCAGTTGCTTAGTTGATAACTTTTGGGCCCAAGAAATGGGTGAATATGATTCCTTTCAAGTTCACACTTTGCCTGTTTATAGTGCTTCTCAGTCATCTTCTGGCTCTCCAAATGGTATAGCCAGTACTGTGGATGGATTGGTGGACTCTCCGAATAGTACTCTTCAGGTCCCTGATTGGGGAAGTGAGAACCAATCTATTTCGCAGTTCAGGAAGGGGGTTGAGGAGGCCAACAAGTTTCTTCCAAGTGGCAACGAGTTATTTGTCAATTTGAAAGCGTCTCATGAGCAAAAGTCAGCAGCTTGTGATGCGGTGGTCAAGGTGGAGAGAAGGGACGAGGGAGAGTGCTCACCCAGTGGTTCAAGGGGAAGGAAGAATCTTCACAGAGA
>JAYMTK010000404.1:0-23043 GCA_036897405.1 Pelargonium myrrhifolium
TGAACAGAGCGAGAGAAAGGGAGTGTTGAAGCAGCGGCAGCAGCGAGTCTTTGACGAGCAAGGAACGACAGGAGGCGGCGGAGCTTGGTGGATTTTTGGTAGTGGGCTCTCATCGATGTTCTCGTCGCATCAAGTGGGCTCTCATCGCTATTCTCATCATAATTGGTTCGGTGCGTGCCGTTGTCGAGCTTTTGCTCCGATCTCCAGCGCTAGCGGATCAAGAGGAACGTGATATTGATCGTGATTCCTCTTATCATGACTCTGATGAAGGAAGAATGTCTAAGCGTAGTGGGATCTTCTTACAGGCAGTAGAGATTTGGTCAGAGATAAGGATCGGGAGCACAACACAAGGGGTCGAAGTCGAGATACATGGGACAAAGATAGGAGCAGGGACTATGGGTCAGACAGAGATCACAGGAGGGATGCAGAGTTGGAAAGGAGCAGGGACAGGGATCATAGAAGGGAGAGAGAACGAGAAAGGAGCAGGGACAGGGATCATAGAAGGGAGATGGAACGAGAAAGGAGCAGGGACAGAGTGTTGGAGAAGGAGAGAAAGTGGGATTATGAAAGACATAGGAGCAAGGACAGAGAAGATGATAGAGATAGGAGAAGAGAGAAAGAAAGAGATAGGAAGGACAGAGATGTGGATAGAGTTAGGGATCGAAAATGGGAGAATGAGAGGGATAGGCGAACTGATAGAATCAGGGACTCTGAAACTGATAGGGAAAAGTATAAACATTTTGATGATGACTGTGTAGATCGAGATAGGCATAGAGATTCTAGGCTCTCAAGACACGATGAAGGAGAATATCAGCGGGACAGAACTAGAAAAAGTGATTCAGCAAAGTTCCATAGTTCCAAGAGTGATTCTTTGGAAGAGGGTGAAGAGAAACAGAAGAGGTATGCCCTCATATTTATCGATTTTTGTTTTGTTTTTTGCATGTGGACCGATCTATCTAGACTTGACCTCTGTTTTATTTTTGACCTTTTATCTATCGATTGCAGAAATGAAGATGAGAAAGAAGATTATGAAGAATCAGTTCCATTTCTTCTTGAACAAGAAGAAGAAGATCTCAACAGAATTAAGGAAGAGAGCAGAAGGCGAATGCAAGCCATTCTAGAAAAATATAAGAGTAAGCCGTCACAGCAAAAATCTGAGCCTCATTCAGATGAGGCAGAGAAAGGTGTGTATCTTCTATTACCTTCTAAGCGTCTATGGGCATCTTTTTGTTAGATTTGAATTTTAAACCTGAATAAATTAAATTGGCTTAACTTTATAAGTTCTTGAGTTGAGCTCATTATCTATCTATCTGGCCCTTTCAATATTATCTAGTGTATGCTACTTCCTGCTGCAAAATTATTTTGTCGGAAGTTTGTCATAATGTTTTTTTTTTCTTCTTCTTTTGTTACTTTTTTTATGGTTGTCAGTGGACAGTGCTTTTCACTTGGGCAATGCATAATGGAGTTTGGTTTTGTATATCTGTTAAGTCTTTTATATTCACTAATTAATTTTACACGATCCACTCTGCATTTGTAACATGAAACTAGTTCAGGAAACAATTGCAAGTCTTTCCTAATAGCTGAAGTTTTGTACCCCAAACAGATAAGGTGCATACAGCGAATTCTAGTCAACCTATTGATGCTGGTAATGCGGTTCCAGAAATTTCTGATGACAAGAGTAACGGAGTAGATACTCATGGCGCTGACCCACAATTTTCTGTTGGCAAATCTCCTACACAAAATGGACTTTCTGTTTCTGAGAGGACCACTGGTGCTGGTGGGCTTGGAGAGGGTTCTCCAAAGGTTTGTTTGTTCAATATACATTCTTATAGCAATTTGTTGAATTTGCACTGCTTAATCGATTACATGTAATTTTATATCCTTCATTATATTTTGCAGAGTGAGAGATCAACTGACATGTTCTGTGATGATATTTTTGGAGAATCGCCAGCTGGGGTTCGTAAATCGGTAAGATTGTCTGTTTCTACACTTGTACATATGTGGTTTCATGCGACCGCAGACATGATTGAATTTTGGTTTACTGTGTATGGGACAATGTGATTGAACCTTTAATGTTTATTATTTATGTTGAGACAGGTAAGCTAAGGTTTTGAACTATACATTTTTTTTCACAGGCCAAAGGAGATGGTTTACATATTGAAAGGAGCGGCTTTCATGACAATTGGGATGATGCAGATGGATATTATAGTAAGTGCTTTGCACCTCTTTGATCAAACCTATTGAGCTATGCATATTTTTTTCTACAAGCACAAAACTTTTTGTGTTCCATGTTTCTTCTTTTGTTGGATTCTTCATTATCCCCATGTTTATGTTTTTCGCTAGACCCATGTTTTTCTTCCCTTGCTATTACTTTTCCTTGGTTTCTAGGCCTGGTGGAGAAAGCAAGTTGCACCTGCCGATCTATTTCTTTCCTATGTAGCACCTCTTTGGTTGCTTTGATTAGTAGAAGTTGGCAAGTAATTTTGACAAATAAGGCTTAAAGTTATGCACGTTATTGTTGTCCTTCATTCTAGTTAAACCCAATTTGAAGTTGCCCATTGAATATATCATTCTTTGATGATTCCTAGTTTCCACAAGAGTTTCTTATGTTTCTAAGCTTTTTCTATGCAGGTTACCGATTTGGCGAAATACTTGATGGCAGATATGAAGTTACTGCTGCTCACGGAAAAGGTGTGTTTTCAACAGTAGTTCGTGCAAGGGATCTGAAAGCTGGTATTGGTGATCCAGAAGAAGTGGCTATAAAGATCATCCGAAACAATGACACAATGTGAGTGATCAATGTCCTCACCTATCCTGTGTCTGTCACTTGTTCTGAATGTTGGAGCACTAACTACCGCTTCTCTCTTGTGCAGGTACAAGGCTGGCATAGAGGAGCTTGGAATATTGAAGAAATTAGTAGGTTCTGATCCAGATGATAAGCGTCACTGTGTTCGTTTTCTTTCAAGTTTCAAGTACCGGAATCATCTTTGTTTAGTTTTTGAATCTCTTCACATGAATCTGCGTGAGGTGCTAAAGAAGTTCGGCCGCAATATTGGCCTTAAATTAACTGCTGTGAGGGCGTATGCAAAACAGCTTTTTATTGCACTGAAGCATCTTAAAAATTGCGGTGTTTTGCATTGTGATATTAAGCCAGATAACATGCTGGTAGGTTTTTCTTTTTATATATTTTTGACACTTCTTGATTACTTTATGCATTGAGTTATCAGTTTTTATTAATTGTTGTGTTTCTATCTCTCTTACAGGTCAACGAGGCAAAAAATGTTCTCAAGCTTTGTGATTTTGGTAATGCAATGTATGCTGGCAAAAATGAAATTACACCTTACCTTGTGAGCCGCTTTTATCGTGCCCCTGAAATAAGTAAGCTCCATTCTCTGATACTGACTGTTTAAAATGATCCGTAAATAGTTGTTGGATGCTACTAATTAATTGGTGTTTTGGAGATTATCTTCTGATGGTAGCCAATTAACAAGTGCCCCTTTTTTTTGTTGTTGTTGCAGTTCTTGGTCTCACTTACGATCATCCTTTGGATATTTGGTCCGTGGGTTGTTGTTTGTTTGAGCTTTATACAGGAAAGGTTCTATTCCCTGGTCATACAAACAATGACATGCTGCGCCTTCACATGGAATTGAAGGGCCCTTTTCCGAAGAAGATGCTCCGCAAGGTAATAATTCCCTATGTTAAAGCTAGTTTTGGCAAACATTGTTAATGCTTTCAAGTTCTGGGTATTTTTTCTAGTATGAATATTTTGGTGCTGGTATCATATTTTTTTTCTGTGTTTGTGCAGGGTGGATTTATTGATCAGCATTTTGACCAGGATTTGAATTTTCTTGCTATTGAAGATGATCCTGTTACGAAGAAGGTATCTATTTGTCTTCTGACTTCATCTATCCATCTCATTTACCTATTGTGTTGATACTCGGTTGGGATGGGTGTATGTTCAACTGAATGTTTATTCTGCCTTTGTAGGTTATAAGGAGGACACTTTTTAACATAAAGCCAAAAGATATTGGATCAATTATTTCAGGCTCTTCTGGGGAGGATCCAAAGATGTTAGCCAATTTTAAGGATCTCCTAGAAAAAATATTCATGTTGGATCCTGAAAAGAGAATGACGGTATCACAGGCCTTGAATCATCCATTCATCACGGGCAAGTGAGCCATGTTGCTGATTTTCTGACTCCAGAAATGCTGTTGTGATAGATATTAGCATATTATGATCTAATACACAGATATCTAATCATTGGGCATTGTCTGTCTTAATCTTCTGTGGTGGCATAAGGGACTGAGTTCAGTGTTGGAGGTGTTCAAGTCAAAGAGGATGATATTTGGTCAGGAATACTCTTCACTGGCGATCCTTTAAGTGGGATGTACTGTTGCTATAGTAAGACAACTCGCTGAAGGCGTTATCTTCTTCTGTAACCATTCTCGATTATAGCCATGCGAAAATTTATTATATCTATTCTCATTTTCCATTATAGTTATATTTGTACTTTGAACTTGGTTTAACAATTCTAGTTGTGGGAAATTAATAAGGAGAAAGTAGATCAATATCTTTTCGCTTTGTAAAATAACATTGCTTGTCTTTTACGTATTTTCCGAAGTTACTGAAGATGGCTGTGCATATCTTTTGTTATTTATTTGTTTAATTATATACTCTTCTACTTGCACCTTTTCTTTATTTCATTTTGTTGTCATTTTCTATTGTTTGGGAAAGGAGATTCTAATCCAATTTTTCATTCAGGGTACCCGCCACTGCTTTGAGGCTACCTTCCAGTTCTTAGATGCTTTAAAGGCACTCGGGAGAAGGTACCTTGGTCTGTTTGTTGGGAGTTTACTCTGACACCCTTGATTGCATATTTATGTTGCCAATTCTTAGTTTCTTGGTTAAGTTGATAATTTTTGAAATGGTTACTTCTGTTGCCACGAGAAGCTATATTATTTTCTTCTGATGTGTCTGCGTCTGTGGTGAAGGTCTTGGAAAGTTGGTGATAGTTTGTTTTACACACACTACAGTGTTGTCACCATTAAAGAAATATGTGTTTTATTATCATTAAGGGCCAGTTATTGGAACTTCTGTTACTCATGCCAACCTGCATGCGTGTGATGATATGTTGAAGGTCTAATATGCATATTTGTTATATCTTTTGCTTGTTTATTGGTTTGTGTTTTTGCCTCTCTTGAGGCCAAGTCTTTAATTAAATTCCTCATATATAAATATCCTAATGAAATGAATTACATTTGATCCATGGTCTGGTCATTCTGGAGGGCATTAGCACTGGAGGTGTATGGCTGCAGCGTGACGATAAAGGATTATATGTGAGTAATTCATTCCTCAAGTTTGTCTATAAAAAAAAAGTTCATTTATCTTTTGCTTCTCATAAAGTAGGTTTAAATGTCGGCCAGATAATCAGTGCCTTGATAGTATTTTTTTTTTTTTTGCCTTGTAGTTTACAGCCTCCGTGATTCTGCCACTCTAGTAAGTATTTTTAAAATGTCTCTCAAAGTGAGTATCCACTTTTTTTTAAGTTTTTTGTCATTGTCCACCTTCCCTTTTTAGAATGTTAGTTATGCATGAATCACCAACAATATTCCTAAGATAGGTTGGTTAGAAATTCTTGAGTTTGTTACAACAAAAACTTGTGGGGTTGAAAGTGGAAAGCCCGTCCCTAGCATATTCATTCTTAAATTTTACAAAAAAATGAGAAAGTGGACACTGATTTTGGGATAGGGTGTGAGAGTATATGTAAGATATGAGTTTTAACTGGATATAAGCATATAGCTATCGCTATGTATCTACATAACAAGATATGCTATCTTTGTTGTTCAACATGGTCTCTGTTTATATTTGTTACATTGGTTTTCTTCCAACCTTTGTTGAGGCCATGTCTAAGTCAGATGTAATCTTGTTAGCTGTTTGAATACATTGGTTTTCATGACAGATAAGTGTAGTAATATGATTTTTTTAGTATAATATTAGAATACAATAGTTTTCAAATGTGCCCATTTTGTAAATGATCCACGTGAACTTATTTCTTGGTGGTTGTCCCCAAGTTATTTGATAATGTCTTCTATTTGGTTTTCTGTATAACATAACACAATATGGAGTCTAATGCTATATATTAGAAGGTTTCTACTCCTTTTTCTTGGTTTTCAGTAGAACATAGCATACTGTTGAGCTGAATGCTATTTTTACTCCTTTTTCTTTTGTTTCTGTTCTTTTATCCTTCCCTTGCATAGGATACATTGTTTCTCATATCGTTGGTACATTCCGGTTGTGTTATTTGTTACATTTTCATAACACGATATGGAGTCTAATGCATTATATTAGAGGGTTTTTGTTCCTTCTCTTTTATTTCTGTTCTTTTTCCCTTACATTTTCATAACACGATATGGAGTCTAATGCACTATATTAGAGGGTTTTTAATCCTTTTTCTTTTATTTCTGTTCTTTTTTCCTTCCCTTGCAAAGCATACTTTGTTTCTCATATTGGTGGGTACACTCCGACCGTGTTATTTGTTACATTTTGGGGTAATTATGAATAAGTAACCTGTATTATTGCTCTTAAATACACAACTAACCTAACGAACTTTCACAACAATTTACTAACCATAAGTTCACTCATTCCATGTCTTCAAACATAAATTTCTAATGGTTGTGCATAGTGTATTTTGATTTGCATGCTTCATTCAGGAGGCTTTGAATAATGAAATGAACATTTTTTTGGCTTAGCTTTTGTTGCTTGGAGTACAAAAATACGTAAATGTCTAGTGTTTGTGCATGGTGTATTTTGGTTTGCATGCTTGTTTCAGGAGGCTTTGAAGAATGAAATGAACAATTTTTTGACTACTGCATATATCATATTTTTTTTGCCGTTACTAGTTTTAAACTTGGAATATATTTTACTACTTTACTCGTGTTGATCTTCAAGCTATGGGAAATACATTTTCTATTTTGCTTGAAATCAAGAGAAATGTTTTTGCTTGTAGATTTTGGCTAATGACTGTCATCTTAGTAGATATTGACTATACCATAATGTAGTGTGTATAATCACTTAATTGTTAATGACAAGTTTAATTTCCTAATCGTGTTGTAATTTGTGTCTTTTACATTTGTGGTTTCGTGCGAATTTCTCTATTTCATTGGCTTTTGTGAAGGGTTGTTTAAAGTGCTGATCTGCAAGTAATCACTGGCTAATTGTATTGAAGCTCTAATCTGCAAGTAATTATTGTGACTAATTGTATTGAGTCAAGCTTTGAGAATAAGATGGTATGTAACCTTTGAAAATATGACATTTTATGTTTTCAAATTGTTCCCACCAACTTGATGGAATTTCATTCTAGAAGGTTATGATTTGTATCTTGCCAAATACTTTGGTTGATCCATTGGTACAATCTATTTTTTATGGTTAAATTGTCAAAATAAAAAGAACCTCACAAGTTAATGAGTTCCTTTTAGTCGTTGGTGCAATACCAAATTTTTGAGCCAAATATTTCTTAGTCTATGTTGTGTTGAAGGATCTCCAAGTTTTCAGATTCTCAAAGGGCCATTAACAAAGTCGCCTTGTTGTCAAATGTTGCAAGAACAACAGTTTGTTTACATTCGTGAAAAACTCAAATTTAAAACATCATATAATGTAGCATTTGAGAACAATAATACTCTAGAAGCTCAACATGAACCGTTTGAATGTTATATTAAATTTTGAATAGTTAGTGGGATTTTTTCTTGGACAAAAACCACTTGGTGTGATGTTGACAATTTGGGTCCGACTTTGCGAGCATTCGAAATTTATTTCAACTATTGAATTGAATTTATTTTGCCAAAATATGGACTGAAATTAGATGTGATAAATGTGTAAATATTTCAACTATCGAATTGAATTTATTTTGCAAAAATATGGATCAAAAATAGATGTGACAAATTTGTTTATTTTACGTTAAAATTATGAAATTAATCAAATTCACACATACGTGTACTACCTCTGTTTCGAAATAAGTGTCGTTTTAGAGTCCAATTTTTATTTCAAAATAAGTGTCACTTTTTACTTTTAACAAACATATACACATGATCTTCCCTTGATTTTTTTTTTCCGTCTCATATGGAAGATGAAGAGTTTTTAAGTATAACTTCTAAAATAGTGTGTTAGTAGTAATGATTTTTATGTCTTTTGTCTAAGGACAAAAAAATCATTTACCATATTTATTTAATATGTGTGAAAATCTCTAAAACGACATTTATTCATAGTCAATTTTGAGGTAGTATAAATGTAAATTTTATTCATTGAGAACTCCCTGTTCAACCGGAATAAGGATTTTCAACTTTGTATTGTCTAACGTACGAACTGAGGTAAACATCATCGTCATCTCCGAACAGATCGGATATCAGATATAGGTAAGGCTGTTGTTTTTACTTTCGTTTTTCTACGATTTTTTCCACCAGAAATTTCTACAATTTCGATCGTAGGCTTTGAAATCGAATTAGGTTTTGGTTAATGGATTATTGGTCTGGACTTTCATACGATATAATCGGTAAAATTGCACAGCATTGGTAGATTTTATTGCCTTCTCTTGTGTTTGTGTGTCATGGCGAGCCAATGCGGTGAGACACAATTGACTACCTGGTCGCCAACTTCCATGGCTGATGTTGGCAGAGAGTGAGGACGACGACGACAACAACAACAACCTTAGGGTTTAATCTTTTTGTACCCCCGGACTTCTAAAATATAAAATTAGCCTTTAAAAATGAGTTATATATAGTGTTTAGAAATTAAACCCTTACACATTTAAGTGACTTTGGTTTTCCCCCTATGACTTGTTACAACAGGTCATTAACCTCCATGTCATCAATAATGACTCGTAAGCTACATGTGTCACTAATATGGATATGATGTGGTTGCCACGTGGAAAAAGGGTAGAAAATAAAATAAAATACAAACTATACTTAATAAATTGCTCTTCATTTGGCACAAAAATATATTGAAACGGTTCCGTATTGAAACTTAAATCTCTTTTGAAAAAAGAAATCTTACAGAAGAAGGTAAAAGGTTGAAGTATGAACTCTTAAGAGGCTATCAAGATGATGACGTTGCAGGAGTTGTGCAAAGTTGATTTTGTGATAGAGATTCGAGACCGCTTTCCGCTTGGCTATTGATCGGATTCATTAAGACTCACCATTAGATATTGATTGTTTTGTTACTGATTTGCAGACATGTAAGTTTAATCTATCAACATATATAATTGAAGTGTTATTGTATTTGTTGGCGTTTAAGTGTGCTTCTTTCTATTAGTGTTTAAATTTTATATTTGACAATGAAAAATTAGAGATAACATATATTTGACAGCGTTTAGTGATAGAAATGTCATACAGTTTCAATTTCCCCTTCCATCAAAAATATTAAAATATATTTTTTAAAAATCCTTTTGAACAAAAGTTTACCGCAAATACAAGTATGAAAGTTATTAAAAGGCCAAAGTTGATTATTTGCTTTTCCAAGAAAGGAAGAACCATCCCTATCCTCAAAAGTTGTTTATATATTGTATACCTCTTAATTTACATTACATTATACTATTTTGTACGAGAGAATATGCTTTGTTGGTCTTTTGGCAGTTTCGCATGTAACCAAAATAACCCATCAACTGAACTTTCTTGGAAGCTGCTTATAAGTTACAATCTTTTCTCTCTCAAACACATTTTGATTGGCTTAAATTTGTGAGGATAATGTTAAGTTACACATCCATATAAGTAGCTCTCTCGTTGTTTTGTACACTCTTATCACTTGTATGCTTGAATGAGTCAAGATGCTCAAATAAATCGTACTACAATTAAGTATCGTTCGATACATCGTGTTAACAAAATATATATAGGGTTTTATAATGTATATCAGTTGCACAAATAAGGTGGTGACACCTCATTTAAAATCATAGATCTAGACGGGTCGCTCCGCTCCCCCAAATTCACTTAGGTGGATATAAGTGATTTTAAATAATGTGTCATCACCGCATTGACTTTGTTAAGTTGCAACTGATATGCATTTTACCTTTTTTTATTATTATTTTATAAAATTCTCATTAATTAAAATATTTTAAAAGTTAAATAGGAGAAAGTTTAATTTCGGTCATCTCATTATTTTACTATTTATTTTGATTTGGTACCTAAACTATCAATATTGGTCTAATTTGTACTAGTATCCTCAAATTAAGTTAATGTAACAATTTTTTTGAAAATAAAAAAATTGTTGACGTAACAATCTTTCTAGAAAAAAAAATTTGTTGAGATAACAACTTTTTTTTACTTGCCTACCATGTGACATTTAACTTAGCTAAATTTACTGATAAAATTAATTTGGAACAAATTTGTATACTTGAGGGCCGTGATTGTCAAATCAAATTTGTCAAATTTAGTTTCTACATTATACATTTTTATTCTAAAATGATCTAAAAAAAAATTACTTCAACAAAAAATGTTCTAAAAAAGAAGAGAAAAAAAAAACTAACACGCTACCCTAATTTGGTAAAATTGTGATGAACTGAATCAATTATAAACAAAATAGTATAGATATCGAAATAAAAAAAAAAATAAATAAATTATGTACCAGGTCAATATAATGTGACAATTGGAGGACCAAACTAGTGAAAGCTTGAGGTTGTGTTTATTTATTATTTAAGTCAATGAGCAAGTTAAATAAAGTTGTCAATCCATGCTATAATGGGTTAAGATACGTATGAGCTCACTAAAGAACACCTTTTTTATTTTATTTTTTGTGTGGGAATTGAATAGTTATGAAATCAACTAGTAGGAAAGGCAGGTTTCATCAATTTGGGTTGGTGAAAATAACTAGACATGTCTCCTAAAAACTTAACTGCCAATCCACTAGCTACAAACAAAATAATTGTGTTCTAAATTTAGCTACATAGTGTAGCTTCTTTAATCAAATCTATCTTTGTGTATTTGTATTCATTTCATTGTCATTTTGTTTGTGATCTAATATTGATGTGATTATTTTTTATATATATAACAAGAAAGAAAAAAGAAATCACATTGCTATCTTGCAAAGTAGATGCTGGCACTATTTGTAACTGTTGTTGTGTTACAAACAATAAAATAATATTGTCGAACAAATATCTCTAAATATCAACTTGAACTCGACTTGATTCAAATTACGATCTTTAAGATCTAATTTAACGTTTAAATTTCACGACTTGTAATTGCATGCTCTGTAATCGGAATGCATACAGTAAATACTAGGAATGTTAGAATCTAGGAGCTGAGGTTTTCTTGGGGCTGAAGCCAGTTTTTGTGGGTTATAGGCAATATCAACCATGTGAAAATAAAACATGTTGATTCAAGAATCAAGATGCACATTCTTATACATTAACAGCACCTAAATTATTAGCTGGGGAGCACAATTTAATTTCAGATCTTCCGGCCAATTGTGCCAGTTCTCGGTATCACATGATTTGGCAATCTGTATATATACATACAAAGCTCTACCGCCACAAACAAGTTGATGAAAAGCTAGCAAATTTTTACACAACACGAAGAGCTTGAGGAGATTGTTTTCTGCAATGTTATGTTACTAGCGGACAACCGAGAAAATTGTACAACAGCAACGAACCTGCATTTATGCAGATAATTATCAGATATGAGAACACGAGGAAGAATTATAGTGATGTAATTGTGAAAACATAGAAGAATAACTTACCTGAGGCTGCCACCTTGTTCTTCAACTCTTTACCACTGCTTGAACACGGAAAGTTGGGAAAGTAATATACAGAACTCGTGCACGTAATGGCAGCTTCCCATTCTTAGAGCGACTCCAAATAAATTGTAGACAACGAATTCACAGGACAAAAAAACTAAAACTCCCTCCGAGATGAAAAGATAGCCATTCTGGTATCAGCTTTCAACTACGACCCAAAACCAAGTAAAAGATGGGCTTTACAATCTATATATTATTCACTCAACCCTTATGTCATACATCTGCCTCCTCTTTGTACAAACTATCTAATGTTACTTCTCGATACCAATCTCTAGGTTGAGTCAACAAATTTCGCCTTGTCTTTTATCAGAAGGCAACTGACGTCTCAAAGAAAACAAATGGGAAGTACCGAGCACAGGGTCGGTGAGTTGGCACTAAACTGTATCTCAGTCAAAGCATAACTTGGTGCAAGAATGAGATACGCACGGGCCTCTTTTCCTTTTCTTTATAGATATAGAGAACAATCAAACAGAACTGCTTCCCAATTTTGACATCATTTCCACAAACACTATGGACTCTTCTCAAAGGTTGATGGCTTCCATTGCAAGCCTTACCAACCGTAGAAATCCCTCTACGTCTTGAAAGTTGAAATCAAGAGCCCTTTTAACGGACGAGATACCCTCCTTGTACTGGGCATCATTCAAGCTTGCATTAGCAGCTGCAAAAGCAGTCCTAGACTTTTTGGAGGCTTCCATTGCAGAATGTACATCTTGTGTCTGCAAATTATCAAAGATCCTATTTAATAAATAAATCTAATCCCAAGGAAATCGACCAAGAACACAATGCATTGGTATAGCATTCAAGTTTCCGGGTTGAGGACAGGACACACTACTGACTTCAATAGACATTATATATATATACTAAAACAAGATTCTTCCACTACGGCATGTCTATAAGGGGATAATTCAAATAATTCTGAAGCCTTGATTGTGCATATCCTCAAGCTTAAATTATCTTCTTAAGATTTAATGTAGAACGCGTATATGGGTAAAGATATCCATATAAAATTAAAGTAACTTACAAAATTGAGAAGCCGAACAAAGTGGGGACGATTCCGGGCAGCAATAATATGATTTCCAACAACTTGGGGAGAGCCAACACCCTTGGGTAAGGTAACCTTGTCTACTGCTGCCAGGTTGTTTAAGTTATCGACATCTGAGGCAGATGAAGAAGGAGATTCGCCTGAATAATGGTAAAAATAAAAACATCAAATCAAGATGATCCTAGGCCCTCTGGTGAGTATTACATGATAAGGATTCATGTGTTAATAAGTAATCATGATACTTATAGCAGAGATGTTAAAACCATTTTATACATTATTAATATATATCACTATATCAAGACCACATCTCTCTCCCTAAAAATGAGATTGAAAGCATGTAATGTCAACTAAAAAAAAGAGAATGTTGACAAGCAAAGAGCATGCAAAGATTCTAGAGTAAAAATGGTGGCTTTGTTCAACATACCTGGAGGAACCATTTGTACAACCTTCTGCAACTCAGTCCGATCTCTGCTTGCACTGCCATGCGAGGAATAAATTACCCTAAGATGTGCCACTTCTATGCATTTGTAAGCCAGAGCAGCGAAGGCCAGCTTTCTGTGTTTCTCATATTCATGGGCACAAAACCTGAAAATACAGTAAAATTAGCAGGACGGCCAGCAGATAAAGAAACCATAGTGCATGAATACTACAAAAAAAAAAAACCCACAGCAGTAAGAGAAACCGGGTTACATGTCAGTACCCAACCAAGAAAAGGTGTCGCCTCTATATCCTTAGAATCAATTCTAGGCTAACACATGACTTATACGAATAATAAACATATTAAGGCTTTCTGATATACGTTTTGACAACCACATTCTTCGATCGCGACTTGTAAAGATTACAAGTAAAATTCCTAGATCGCCAAAAAAAGAAGAGGAAATACTACTACAAAGTAAACACAAAATACAACTTTGTTACTTACTCAAGTAGTTTTGCAGTGCTACTATACGTTTGCATAGCCTGAATCATCTCTCCATGTTTTCCATTTTCATTGTTGCAGGATTCTAATATAGAACATGCATGTATAAACTTGAGAGACGCTTCAAAGTAAAGCTCCGTACTCTCAAAATTTGATCCCGTGTTCTACAAAAGATAATATTGTTAGGGTCTAGCAGCAAAAGATGAATACCACCAAACTATAACTAATAATTAAAAATAATTTATAGGAACCTTATAACGATCAGCCCGGTGTTTTAAATCTTTGGCTTCTTTCAGAACATGACTCGCGGCATGACTAGAAGAATCTCTCCTAAGAGGACTTGGGGCTTCATGATCCCTCACCCTATGTCCACTGGGAGTAGGTTGCCTCAAACTGACTTGCTGACCCCCATTCTGATTATCAGCCTTTCTGATCTGCTTTTGCACCTTTAATGCGTCATCAACTTCAGAAGCATCAGCAGCCAACTTATCTGCTTCACTTCCTCTTTGGTTCCCAGACAATGGTCGAGGACATCGACTAAGGATCTCGCTTTGACCTCCTCCAGAGGGTGGTAACAGTAATGACCTTCCTTTCCCAGAGTTTAAGTCCTTTTGATCATTTTTCTCAGAAAGAGACTTCTTTGATGATCTTTCACCATCACGATTTTGCACATTCTGCTTTGGAATGGACATAGCATCCTGGCTGCTGATAGCATCTGTTTTAACATCTAGACCGCCATTGCCTTCGAAATTTGACAGACTCCCTCTTTTACTACAGTCACCAGAAAATTTTCCTGAAGAATCTTTCTTACCAACATATTTGTTCTCTATTTCATCTGACTTAACCCCAGATTTCTCCGGCAATTTGTTTTTACCATCCCTGGGTTTTACATCTTCCAAGTCATTGACAGAACCAGAAATCTTACTCTTCCCCTTACTCGCATCAGCTTCATATTTCTCTCTCCTGCTCTTGTCCTTGGAACGTGAAGAAGACCCCTTTCCAGATTTCCTGGGCCGAGACCCATTAGCAGAATAATGGATGTCCTTTTGCTTTTCTCCCTCATGGCGATCTGAAGTATGTGCTTTACTAGGATACTCGGTATCCTGACCTAAACTATTGATACCACCATTTGTGAAGTTGGGATTTGTGATATCAGTGGAAGGCTCAATTTTAGTTTTAACTTTACCACCTGATGATAAGTGACTACAATTCCTATCCTGAAAATCGAGCATAGAATCCAGAGATCTGTGGGCGGCATTCAAATTTCTGTCCTTCTGTGCTGTCCCTGATCGATCACTTCCACCATCCTCTTCACCATCTGAGCATTTTCTTGGACTCCCAACAGAGAAAAGCCCAGCACCTCGAATTTCATCTTTCTGTTTGAGGTTCTTTCTTTCTAATGTAGCCTTATCTGAGTCTAATATTCTCATTGGGGATGATGAAACAGATTCCACTGGAGAGCCTTTCACGTCCTGGAAGCTGGTTTTGGTTTTGTGAGAGCCAGAAATCTTAGATGAGCTTGAAGTGGCCGCTACCAAAGGCTGCGTGGGTCCCAACTCCCTTTTCACAGAATCAATACCATCCAAGCTCCGCTGAGATAGAGTGCTCCCAAGATCTTGCCCTGGTTGCTGGTCCTTTATATGAATATTTTTTCTGCTTGTTCTACCATGGCCTCTACTACCATCAGATTCTTTACAATCAGACTTTGATACCCTTGCCTTCTTTTCCTTCCTGCGGTCATTCTCACTGGACTCCTCCTGGATTACATCTCTTCTGTCCTGGGGATGATGCCCCGGGCTAGAGTCCAGACAATCCTGACCTTCCTTCACTTTTCTCTTTTTTGGAGTTCCATTTCTATTATCACAGTTCCCCAAATCTAGGGACCCATCGACCTTTTCTTTTGGTTTTGTAGCAGGAACTTGTAACCCATCCTTTGTATCGTATCTTTCCTTAGACGAACAGCGATCACCGTACTTTAGCTGATCCTTCCTGACCGCAGTAGCAGCCCAACCATTGCTTGAGCTGGTCCCCACCTTCCCATTGGCCCCACCATGGTCAGCTTTCCAATCCTCATCAGCAGAATGCATACTTTCACTCTTAATTTTCTTTGAAGCTTTAGAGTAATCTTGATCAGGGTCCCTTCTGCTTTTCATCTTTAGATTCTTGGTATCACCTGCACACATATTTTATTAAAAACATATCATAATTTCTATGAAGTTCTTGAAGTACCAAATAGCTATCTTCAAATGCAATACCTCCATCAGAATAGTGCTCAGATACTTTATGCTTATGTTTCTGCTTCTCCACAGGTAAGTCACTTGACTTGCTTATCAGCTGAGAACCATATTTATTCACCGAAGGAGACTGGTTCATATCATTTAACTTTCTACTTTTAACTGATGCCTGCAGGTTTTTATTAATAGGAGCAGGACCGTCTTTACTTGTTGAATTCATTATTTCTTTTAGTCCAGGCTTCTTCTTCCCACCACTTGACACAGAATGCAGAACAATACTCTGGTGGCTTTGGTTTGGGTGCCAAACATCAGGCAGGGATGCACCAGATACAACCCCACCTGCAGGGTGCAGATAATTTTGGTTCTCAGCAACGGGGACTTGGTAGAGTGCAAGTAGAGCGGTTTTAGTTTCCTCCTCGGTAAAACTGCAGCGGTTCATTCCAGGCCTAAAACATTTTTAAAGAGAGATCAAATACTGAGGAAATTTTTTATAAATTGTGTAAAAAATTATCAATGAATTTTTGTTGCATTTGAATCAGAATATCAGGATGTCAGGCTCATCACAAATATCTCTAATTTCTCATTTCAATTTCTTAGTGATCTTTTATTGAAAGTCAAAAGTAGAGAACAATAATATGATAAATACAACTTACAGCCAGTGCTGCATGCTACACAGCCACTTGTCCGGCAGATCATCAGGATTTGTACCAAAGGGAAGAATTCGCCACTTCTGGCATTTGTCACAACAGACCCAGTTGTCTTCAATAACTTGGTTTCCTACTAACGGAGGTCCATCAGCAGTGAGCCCAGCTGTAGAGTGAGGAGCTATATTAGAGAATGTTTTAGGAAATGCCTCGGATGTAGACAGCTTATCGATTCTCTTGCTACTTGACTTCTCCTTCAAAGCATCATTGATTGCAGATGTGCCTTTCTCATTCACCCCCAAGTCCTTCAACCTATCTTCAGATGACATTTCCAACGAATCAACGTGATTATCTTCTTCATCTAAATTCATGTCCCCAAAGAAATTTCGATATGCTTCTCTGACCTTCCCAAGATCCTTTGGTACTTTTGAATCTTCCCGTTCATTTTTGGAAGTAGTGTTTTTCTTATTTTTGGGAATCAAAGAAGAGCCAAACTTCGAGCTCTCTTTTGGATCTTCTATAGCTATGTTTCCATGAATTTGACTTCCCTTTGATTTTCTTTCCCCTCCCAAAGATGGAGGCTCTTTCCCAGCAGGTACCTTCAAACCATCTAGTGCATAGGATGTCAACTTCTGATTAGCCTTCTGCTTGAGAGGGTCAATGGGTTCAGCATTTATACCTTTCCTCACCCTAGAAACATCTAAATCAGCTTTGAATGAGTCGTAACTTTTTTCTTCTTTGCGATGAGTATCTTTACTAGGGCAAGCTGAAACATCATCAAGGGAACTTATTTTCTTATCTTCCCCACCCTTTGGCTTCTCAAACCAGCTAACTTCATTGCTGAATATTGGAAGTTTCAGGGTATTAGAAACAAGTTCCTCGCAAGCTAAGGCGTCAATGTCTACTTCCTTCTTTGATGTGACACCAATGCCATCACGAGCATCCTTAGCCTTGCCATTCAATTTTGCTGAAAATTCACTTTTCCCCATTGACTTCACCTTCTTCTCTCCCAACACTTTTCCATCACCCTTCATGGAATCAGAACTATTCCCTGAGATACGGAAATTCTCTGCACCCTTGGTAGCATGCATAGATCTACCGTCTTTAATAAACTTTGCCTTTTCAGTCAAGTGAAGTAGATCATCAGGAAGAGGTGATAACAAGAGGTTCCCATGCACTGGGAAAGATGTCATTATCTGATCCAACACATCATAAAAATAAATGCATACTGAGCACTCCAGTCATATTAGGAAGAAGAAACAAAGACGTGAAAATTGCATATAGATTATTCACCTGCAGAATACTAGTAGGAGATTCATATGGGGCATCTTCACGAGACATCCCTTCACTTCCCGAAGGACTTTCATCCAAAGATGAAGAAGGTGAGATGTCAAGGCCAAGGCCCTCCATGATTCGCGATGATAAGTTATCAGAACCCACTTTAATTCGAACCTTTAGTGTTTTCTGGTCTGATAAATTAGAAGATTGCTTGTTTGCAGATTCATATTTAGGAGCAAGCTCCTCAGTAGAACGAGTGGATGGAACCCATACTTCTTGTTTGACTGAATCATCAAGAGATGGTGGCTTCAGATCAAGCAATGAGGAGGCACTGGTAGAAGTAGGTCCGAGCCTCAGCGACTGTGATGCAATTGTTGGAACAGAGGAGTTACGAAGACCACTCTGCATAGCAACATAACTCAAAAATGAATTTCCATATCTACCAATATAAAATATTCTTCATTGGGTTCCTTTCTGTTCTTGAACAAATTATTCAAGAAAAGACCATGTTGAATAAAATGTACCTCTAACTGCAAATTGTTTGGAGATCTAGGTGAGTTGTAGTTCTGAACTTTTGCTGGAGTCCTTGGATGAGACGAAACAGGAGAACGTTGATAAGTGGGTAAAAACGAACCATACCCACCAAATTTAGCCCCTGTGACATTAGATCCTCAAAATTATCAAGCTTTTACTATAACTCCCAATTGATGAAACCCGAGGTCCATCAACTAGAATTTTAGTTTTGTTGTGCTTTCAAGTTACCTAAGTTCTCTGCAGAAACGCCACCTTCAAAATCTTTCTGGAAGTGTCCCAAAACATCTTGAAGTTTCTCATCCTTTGAGAAAGAAAGAAAAAATAGCAGTTACAGGCCATAACAATTACAACTAACAATTAATGGTGATATTGAAGTGATCAGAACTCAGAAGTATGACTGAAAGACTGTAACACTCTAATAGCACACCAGGCATGATTTAAAGTAGAAACATGTTTGTATTTCGATATTATAACTGTGCGATATTAGTCAAAGAAGCAATGGTACTTCGTGACCCCAATATAAGTTAACAGCTTAGTTCAGTGACTTCATAACAGCAAAATCAATGATGTGGAGTCAGGTAGCACATAATGTGCTTAAAGTTTCACAATTGCCGGCTTTGGGCATTGAAAAGCATACATTTCATGATTCAAAACTCACAGAATCATGACACCCCCAATCCACTGGAAGCAATAAATTTCATTGGAAAACCAAAACTTGGGCATTGCAGGCAAAAATTCTCATAGATTCCTATTATATCCATAGCGAAAAGTTCGGCAACCAATAAGGAAGGAAAGGTTATTTACAGTATCTAACAATTCCTTTCACGCCCATAGGCCATAACAAGACAGATAATTTCTGTTTTCCGATACACATTCAAACAACCAATTATTAAAACTGCATTTAAGGCTAAAAGAAACGCTCCTGAGACTATAATTTCTATTTCTTCTCAAACATTCATTACTCAGAACTGGGACAAGACAAAAAAGCTTGAGGTAGTGATTATCAACATTGAAACAAATTAAGACTCTGAACCGAAACAAAAATTGGAACGTTTGGATCTAAGAGTCAACACAAACAAATAAGGTTAGCAACTGAAACTGAATTCCAACAAAGAATTCAAGTCAAAAACAAAACTTTGATAAAGCAAACAACTTACTATGTAAGAGAGAGCAATATCAGGGTCGATGCTTTCATCGTAATCATCGTTGTTATGGTACGAGAATGCCTCTCCTTCTTCAAGCTCAGTCTCCTCCATATCTCCCCCACCACCGCCAACACCAAATCCCAATTCTAGCCCCTTTCTCGCATCCCTACTTCCCACAGAAATCATCCAAAAAAGACCCCAAAAAAACTTGATAGAACAACAAAAAACCTCAAAACCGCACCTCCTCCTCAACCCAAACCCAAAACTCTATTCGACCCATTACAGAGGACCTAAGCCCCACCAAAACCCAGCAAGGATTTGGCCAGAAACAATCAAAATCAACCTCAATCCCAAACCCGCATCGATTCCACCGAACTCGAAATTGAATGATCAAATTTTTCCCAAATAAGTAAAATAAAGTATTACCGCAGCGATCTTTGGTCGAAACTGCTTGCCCGTTTCGGAACTCTGGAGATTTGGATCGAATGCTTCGATCTCTATAGCTGAAATCGATTACCAGACGAAGACTCTGGTTTTTTTGGGTGTTTAGAGCAGCCGCGTTTAATTTCTTATTTTTTTACTATTTTGTTTTGTTTTTCGTTTATTTTGTTGTCTAATTTGCTTTCTGTTTGAAGGAATTTTTTTAATTTTAATCCACAGAAAGAAACGGGCCGATCTAGCCAGATGACAGGAAAGAAAAAATGAGTATTTTACCGGAGATGACTTTTTTATTTTTATGTTTTGACCCCTCTTTTTCATCTTTTTTACAGTTTGGGCTTGTCCTGATAAAACGTTGGTTGCCAGCAACATGCGCGTGCCTACACGCTCTAGCTCTACAATACTACAACTTTTAATTTAAAATAAATCAATAATCTATTGTTTAAAATGAGTGTTATTTTATGATGCAACTATTTTGACTCGGGTCAAATCGGACACACTTAAATTGTCTTTTTTGTCTACGTGCAGGGATGACTTGGAAGGAGTGGAGCTTCTAATACTTGGAAGAAATCGGTAAAGAACGAAAAACGAATGAAAAACACCAACTAGCCTTTGAACTGTACACACACGGTGAAAATCAGTGTTGGTGCACTGGAATTCACCTCGGGCGTGAGAGTAAGAATCTCCTCCAGGAATTCAATGCATGACAAGTATAATGTAGAGAGTGAGTAAAAAGATGCAACCCTCTCTCCATCTAAGGAGATGGTATTTTACTCATAAACCAACTGGTGACGTGACAACGCGTGATTGGTTGATGGAGATCTGGTACCCACCATGGGGCCTATGGTGAGATTAGACTACAACCTCTTAGACATATTGTTTGTGGGCTCCGAGTAAGCCTTGGGACCTATGCGTGCCCTCCAAGTATTGAGAGTAGGATGAGAACTCATAAGAGTGTCTACGACTCCAAGTACATAACGTCCTAGTGTCATGGAGAGGCAATGAGCCTTAAATGTAACCCAATGGGAAAAAGAGTCTTGGATACGACCTAGCCTTAAATGTAACTCACATACTTCTTGTTAGAGAGGCAAGGAGCCTTGGATACGACCCGAGGAGGTGATATGCCTTTAATGATGAGGACACGTATAACATCTCTGATCGAGGTCGGGTGTTCTCTCATGATGTTTTGATCGTTGGTTTTGGGCGAAGCCGAACGAAGGGGTCAGGAGCGAGTCTGTGATGCCATGGTTCGATGACAAGTCCTCGGAGCTACGGTCCGAACATGAGTTTATGAAGCCATAATTCGGGAGCAAGTGCGTGAGTCTGTCTTTGTAAAGTGGTCGTGATGTGGCGCTCGAATGTCACATGGCGCGTTGTCATTGGCCGAAATACTTGAATTTTTCGGGTAACATTAATATAAATTTTAAAATATATGTTTACTTTTCTATTTATATATTAAAATTTTCAGAGTATTTACTACAACAAAGTGGAGTAAATAAAATCACTGCGGTTTATTTTTGTTACGACTTGAATTCTCGTAAACATATTCACTGATAGCAAATGGCACACAATTGTGGCTATAAAGTTGGCGAAGTTTGTTGGTTTAGATAAATTTCTAGATTATTAGAATTTTCTAATTAGATGATTCGATAAATTTTGAAATATGTTTGATTGCAATTAGAATTGTTCAGTTGTATGTACATATAATAAATATAAGAAGAAGCAAATAGATTAGTTGGAATGAGCATTAACATGGGGATTGAATTGTTATAGTAAGCTAGACTATATAGTCGGTTGAAACAAAATTTCCCAAATTGTGTACTGCTTTGTGTATCGGGTACACACAATGTTGTGTGTTCTTTTTTTAATAATAATATATAAAAAAATCATAATATTGAGTAGAAAAAAGAAATGAGTTGTCTAACGTTAGAGGTTAGAAGGCGCGTGGTTACAGTCTGGCAATTAGCAACTGGTTTTCCAGACATGAATTCTATGGTCTATCAACTAAGCATTTACAAGTTTTAGGGTCGTTTCACAAATATGAAATCTTATGTGGTATTTTTAAGTATATGAAAACTTTAGCCCAAGGTTTGGTAAAGGAAAGAGAAACTCTTCGAACCTGTTAGTTGTAGTTGACCAAACTACCCTTGTCCTCTCTCTGGTTCTGACCTTCTGGTGACCTTGCTTCCAATTATTATTATTATTATTATTATTATTATAGTGGAAGGAACCTCAGTTAAGAGACAAACATAAATAGATCCGGCGGGTCAGAAGCGCCCACAAATTTATTGGGACAAGTACAAGTGTTAATCGATGATGTGACATCATATTATTGTCATTATTAAGTGGCTGAGAATTTCAACCAATAAATAATGACTGAGATTTTTTTTCTCTTATTATTATTATTATTTTTTTTTTGCCGCTAGGAACTAAAAATTGATGACCATGAGAGGATATATCTAGTCCGCTCCTCGTTGTTAAGAAGTTTCAAACTCCATACTTCAAAAAAAAAGTTCAAAGTGTTAATTTAATTTGTATTTTTTTTGTGATTTTAACTGACATAAAATCTACATATATATGTGTTAAAATTGGTGAGGAAGCATTATAAGTTGCCACCTCATCAACTTTAACAATTTGAAACATTCTTTTTGCTTCCAACTAAAATGTCCTTTCACATGTCATCGGTTACACAAAATCACAAATTAACTAATAACAATTACTAATAGTAATCACTATAGCAATCACTATTTTGCTTTAGTTTATAGCAAAATAATGTATGGTTTATTTAGAAGTTACCAACTCTCCTAACTCTTCTTTTTTCCGATGTGTGACATTTTATCAAACTTGTTAACCTTATATATCATTTTCTCACTCCATATTTCTTTCAAGTTTTCAATGTGAGACTAAATTCACAAGTCATTTTTTTATCTTTTTACATAATCTTTTTTCTATCATCAATTCAACCTTACACTACAAAGTTCTTTTCAACTTTGATTTTGCGAATCGAATTTCTACCAAAACAACAACATATTAG
>JAYMTK010000405.1:0-23022 GCA_036897405.1 Pelargonium myrrhifolium
TTATTTTGAAACAAAAATTGAACTCTAAAACGACACTTATTTTAAAACGGAGGTAGTATATATTAATAGATGAGTTTCAATATCATATCATCTCTTTTCTCTCCCTTTCTCTCATCTCCTTATAATGAGATTTTGGCCTCACGCACCTCTTTCCAAGCATTTTTAGCCATCAAGAACGCACATCCCCACTAAATATTGATTTTGCAAACTCAAAAGTAGCATTCCTCATAACATCCTCCACCAAATCAAAACTACAAAGATTTAGGAAATTAATTCACGAAATCCCTTTGTAACTATAATCGAATATATAATAGTAAGTATTTTTTTAATGTTTTTTTAGTGAATTTGCTTCAATTTTTCACTATATGCCAATTTCAAATTTATGCTTCTCGTATTCCCGTTTCAATTTGATTTTTTGTTTGGGTGAGGAATCTAATTTGGGTTTTTAGTTTTTGTATCCACTGAACTTAAGAACCAAAGTACATTTTCAAATCTTGCTTGAAGATTATTGTTTTATTATTATTGGCTTTTAACAAGTGTGTTATTGATTTTTTTTTTAATTTTTCAGCGAGATTATGTAGTTTCCGGCGAAAATTGGTTGATGACCTCGCTTGAAACTTCAAACACTCAACCTTGTTCTTCATCAATGAAGAACAATGACAAAATCGTCATTTTTTCAAAAATTGAAGATTCCATCAAAGTTAACTGATATATTTAGACGAAAAAAGTGATTTACAAATGTTTGAAAAGTTGATGGTAGTGAATAGTTAATTTTGTAATTGAAGCTAGTGAATTACAAATGAGTATAAACACATGGCAGTGAACTGTAACTAACTATTTTTTACCAACAATCTATATGAGAAAGTTGAAGGATATTGAGTGGGTCATGATCAGTTGGTCTAAGAATTTGAGTTACGAGTAACCGTAGGTAAATTGAGCTGGTTGGAATGTATTGGGACCTACGGTTACACATGAGCGCATTATGTTTATGAACGACATTACATATATCATCATATGCCAAAATGATGTTATTAATAAAGCCAAATCAACATAAGTTAACACAAAAATTAGCTGGTATTAAAATTTAGAGCAATTGTATGTGCTTTGTTAATAATTTAGAGAAATAATTTGAATAAGTACCAATAATCAAAACCAATAATTTATTAATTTTTTTTATATCAAGTATAACTCACACACTACGTATATATTAATTAACTTAAAAGTAACTCAAACACGAGACCTCACGGATGAAACCCGAGCCTGGAGCCACTCAACCAATGAGGCAACGATAAAACCAACAAGTCATCGAGTTAGATCATAGATGGCCAAGTAAAATGGTATTGAATTCACGATCTTATGGGTCAAAACCCGAAAACCACACCGACTTACAAAGTCGGACCCATATGTATATTTGACCCGAACTGTCCTAAAATCTCTCTCCTAAGATCAGCCTCACTCAACCCCAAACGCCAAACCCTTACTCTCTTCTACTCTCTTTCCTATATTGGAGAAGGACAATCTAGCCAAATTAGGGCTGCGACATCGCCAAATTCAGGTCGGTTTGATTCCAATTCCTCTTCCATTTTTGTTCTTCAATTTCATTTTCTATTTATGTTTGCGTTTTCAATTCGTTTTTCAGTGATTTTTGCGCTCGTTTGATTAGGGTTTTGATTCTGTTTCCTCCTTTATGTTTTGGCGTTTCGTTATTTTTGAATCTTTAATCTGATTGAAGCAGAAGAGAGAACTATACCGTATCAACCATGTCGTCGGTAGATCCAGAGATAGCGAAGACCCAGGAGGAGCGGAGGAAGATGGAGCAGCAACTTGCCTCGCTCACCTCCGTCACCTTCGACACCGACCTCTACGGTGAATCCGATAGGGGAGCTTATGTCAGTTCGATTCCTGTTAACGAGGAGGAGGACATCATTGACGCCATGGATAATGAGGTTGCTCGGAAACTCGCTTCCTATACTGGGAAGCCCAATTACAAGGATATTCCTCGGGGTCCTGGCGAGGAGGATGATGATATTGGCTTCAAGAAGCCGCAGAAGATTATAGATCGTGAGGATGATTATCGGCGGAGGAGGCTTAATCGGGTGATTTCACCTGAGAGGCACGATGCTTTTGCTGCTGGGGATAAGACTCCGGACCCCTCTTCCAGGAGTTATGCGGATGTGATGAGGGAGGAGGCATTGAAGAGGGAGAAGGAGGAGACTTTGAGGCTTATTGCTAAGAAAAAGAAAGAGGAAGAGGAGGCCAAGGCTGCTGCGCCAGAGAAGAAAGAGGAGGCCCCTCAACAGAAGAGGAGAAATAGATGGGATCAATCTCAGGATAATGGTGAGCCTGCGAAGAAGGCAAAAACTGCTTCTGATTGGGATATGCCTGACTCGACCCCGGGGATTGGTCGGTGGGATGCCACACCAACACCTGGGAGGGTGGCAGATGCAACTCCATCTATGGGAAGGAGAAATCGGTGGGATGAGACTCCTACACCTGGAAGGTTGGTGGATTCAGATGCTACCCCAGCTGCTGGAGGTGTCACTCCTGGTGCAACCCCAGCTGGGATGACATGGGATGCTACCCCAAAACTGGCCGGTATGGCAACACCAACACCAAAAAGGCAGAGGTCAAGGTGGGATGAGACTCCAGCAACAATGGGCAGTGTTACTCCTATGCCAGGGGCTACACCTGCTGCTGCATATACTCCAGGTGTGACTCCTGTTGGAGGGGTTGAACTTGCTACACCAACACCAGGAGCCATCAATTTGCGTGGTGCAATTACACCTGAGCAGTACAATTTGCTGAGGTGGGAGAAAGATATTGAAGAGAGGAATCGCCCACTGACAGATGAGGAGCTGGATTCAATGTTTCCACTAGAAGGGTATAAGATTTTGGACCCCCCAGCCTCTTACGTGCCGATTAGAACACCTGCAAGGAAGCTTTTGGCTACCCCAACTCCGATAGGGACTCCCCTGTACTCTATTCCTGAAGAAAATCGTGGCCAGCAGTATGATGTTCCGAAAGAAGTTCCCGGTGGCTTGCCGTTCATGAAACCAGAGGATTATCAGTACTTTGGGGCTTTGTTAAATGAAGATAATGAAGAGGAGCTGTCTCCTGATGAGCAAAAAGAGAGGAAGATTATGAAGCTATTGCTTAAGGTTAAGAATGGCACCCCACCCCAAAGGAAAACTGCACTAAGGCAGCTTACTGACAAAGCACGGGAGTTTGGTGCAGGTCCATTGTTCAATCGGATCTTACCACTTCTGATGCAGCCCACGTTGGAAGATCAGGAGAGACATCTTTTGGTTAAGGTTATTGATAGGGTGTTATACAAGTTGGATGAGTTGGTGCGTCCATACGTGCATAAGATTCTTGTTGTGATTGAACCTCTGTTGATTGATGAAGATTATTATGCCCGTGTTGAAGGGAGAGAGATCATTTCCAACCTGAGTAAAGCTGCTGGATTGGCTACTATGATTGCTGCAATGCGTCCAGATATTGACAATATTGATGAATATGTTAGGAACACAACTGCTAGGGCATTCAGTGTTGTTGCATCTGCACTTGGTATTCCTGCACTCTTGCCATTCTTAAAGGCTGTGTGCCAGAGTAAAAAATCCTGGCAAGCTCGACACACTGGAATCAAGATTGTTCAGCAGATAGCTATTTTGATAGGTTGTGCTGTACTTCCACATTTGAGGTCCCTTGTTGAAATTATAGAACACGGTCTCAATGATGAGAATCAGAAGGTTAGGACAATCACTGCTTTGTCTCTGGCTGCTCTTGCTGAGGCTGCAGCTCCATATGGTATTGAAAGCTTTGATTCAGTTTTGAAGCCCTTGTGGAAGGGTATCAGGTCACACCGAGGGAAGGTCTTGGCTGCCTTCTTGAAGGCAATTGGTTTTATCATTCCACTGATGGATGCAATATATGCTAGTTACTATACTAAGGAAGTGATGGTAATCCTGATTCGTGAGTTTCAATCACCTGATGAAGAAATGAAGAAGATTGTGATAAAAGTGGTTAAACAATGTGTGGGCACAGAGGGTGTAGAGGCAGATTATATTAGAAGTGATATTCTTCCTGAATTCTTCAAGAACTTCTGGGTAAGGAGGATGGCTCTGGATAGGAGAAACTACAAGCAACTTGTGGAGACAACCGTTGAAATAGCAAACAAAGTTGGTGTTGCTGATATAGTTGGGAGAATTGTTGAGGACCTCAAAGACGAGAGTGAACCTTACAGACGAATGGTTATGGAAACAATTGAGAAGGTGGTTACAAACTTGGGTGCATCTGATATTGATGCTCGCCTTGAAGAGCTTCTTATTGATGGAATTCTTTATGCCTTCCAAGAGCAGACCAGTGATGATGCCAATGTAATGCTTAATGGGTTTGGTGCTGTTGTGAATGCTCTTGGCCAGAGAGTGAAACCATACCTTCCCCAGATCTGTGGTACCATAAAGTGGCGTTTGAATAACAAGAGTGCAAAGGTCAGGCAGCAGGCAGCTGATCTTATTTCAAGGATTGCTGTCGTCATGAAGCAGTGTCAGGAGGAACAGCTGATGGGTCATCTTGGGGTTGTCTTGTACGAGTATCTTGGAGAAGAGTACCCAGAAGTCCTGGGTTCAATTCTTGGAGCTCTGAAGGCAATTGTTAATGTTATTGGTATGACAAAAATGACTCCTCCCATAAAGGATCTGCTTCCCAGGCTGACACCTATCTTAAAGAATAGACACGAGAAAGTCCAGGAGAACTGTATTGACCTTGTTGGTCGAATTGCAGACAGAGGAGCAGAGTTTGTTCCAGCGAGGGAGTGGATGAGGATATGTTTCGAACTACTTGAGATGCTTAAGGCCCATAAGAAGGGTATCCGACGAGCTACTGTGAATACTTTTGGTTACATTGCCAAAGCCATTGGACCGCAAGATGTGCTGGCTACTCTTTTGAACAATTTGAAGGTTCAGGAGCGCCAGAACCGTGTCTGCACAACTGTGGCGATAGCTATAGTAGCTGAAACCTGTTCTCCTTTCACTGTTCTTCCAGCCTTGATGAATGAGTATCGTGTCCCAGAGCTGAATGTGCAGAATGGTGTTCTGAAATCTCTCTCGTTTTTATTCGAGTACATTGGGGAAATGGGCAAGGACTATATCTATGCAGTGACTCCACTACTTGAGGATGCCCTTATGGACAGAGATTTGGTTCATCGGCAGACTGCTGCTTCTGCTGTCAAGCACATGGCGTTGGGGGTTGCTGGGTTGGGTTGCGAGGATGCACTGGTCCATCTACTTAACTACGTGTGGCCAAACATATTTGAGACTTCTCCTCATGTGATCAACGCTGTAATGGAAGCCATCGAGGGAATGAGGGTGGCCTTGGGCTCTGCTATTATTCTAAACTACTGCCTCCAGGGTCTGTTCCATCCTGCTCGGAAGGTTAGGGAAGTATACTGGAAGATATATAATTCACTATACATAGGAGCTCAAGATGCTCTTGTGGCGGCCTATCCTATTCTGGAGGATGAGCAGAGCAATGTATACAGTAGGCCTGAGCTAATGATGTTTGTCTGAGCTGCAACTTACTTGCATTGGATGCCATAGTTTGAATACTAGAATAGCTAAGCTTCTTGTTTAAGTCTCTTTAGCCACTTTTTACCTTGTTCATTTAGGGGTATTGACATATTATTATGGAATGAGACTGCACCATTTTGTTCCTATAGCTCTCAATTCTGTGTATTTTTGTTGCAGTTCATCTGCATGATTTTTTCTGATTCTGTTGCCATTGATATGTTATGTCTTATTGTTCAATTTTGTGTGCTAAATTGGAATTGCTGGATAGAATGAGACTTGTTAATGTGTTTATTATCTTTGTAGTTGCAAAGAATCATGTCTCTCATTATTGATTAGTCAATATAAAGCTGACAATATTCAAACTCTACCTAAACTCTTTAGCACAAGCACAAACAAAAGTTCAAAGAGAAAAACCATTGCTAACGTAAAACGACTTGTCGTTCCAACTGGAAATATACAGTAGTTCCACCAAACAAAAATGGCTGGCAGTGGCATAAACAAGTTCCCGCGTAAAAACCCAGTATCTCTCTCGAGCTGAGACTGTAGCGATGGCGTCGAAGAAGCAGAAGACCGACAATGAGCCGACCGATCTGGTCAAAACCCTAGCTTCCTTCCTCATCCGCCGCTACTCCGACCAGCTCCGCTCCATCACTCTCTCCCCTGACCCTCGTCTTCACTACCCTCTCTACGTCGAGTAGGCTCTCCGTTGTCTATAATTACAAGTATCCATCATTTTCCTACAATCGATTCGTAGCTCCACCATTCGCTAATTTCTTACTATTTTTTGCTCGCTTTTAGCTTTGCTGAGCTAATAGATGAAGATCCTCCTCTGGCGCGTCTCGTCTTCTCTCAACCCACCGATCACCTCCGCCAATTCGACGCAGCAGCTGTCTGGGCTCATGTAATGGTTTATTTTATTTTATTATATTTGTTTTCATTATTAGAATGATGATTTACTGTGGGTTTTTATATGGGTGTGTGTAGAGAGTGGTGTTGGGGGAATTGAGGGGTTGCGAGAATGCTGTTGAGAAGGACTCTATTCATGTTCGTATCAGTGCCATTGGCTCCCCATTGGAATGCCCAGGTCTGTTTCTCTCTATTGCTTTTAAGTTTGATTGTTCAGGTTCATTTTGATGGCTGTGATGTTATTGTATTGGGTTATATGGCTGATTTTTATTATTGGATTTGGTGCAGAGACTTTTCCAAGCATTGGGCGGGTGAGAGTAAAGCATAGAGGGGTTCTCCTTACACTGAGAGGGACTGTGATTCGATCTGGAGCAATCAAGATGTATGAAGGAGAAAGGTTTTACAAATGCCGGAAATGCAATTACAGGTTGTTGTTTGATAATTTTACAGGCCTGTGAGATACTGTTTGATCGAGGTATAGCAGATTAATGGTCTGTATTGACATAAATTAACCTTTAAGAGTTCTGATTGCACACCTTCTATTTTAATTGGAAGTCATGGGGTGTTAGTGCCTTTGCCATGAGACTGTTATGTGTTTATGTTATAGCTTCTTCTTGGGATGAAATTCCTTATGTGCTCGACATCACTCTAAGACAACTTTCGTCTTGTGAAATTTTCTATGATTGGTCCTCGTGTTATAGTTTCATGATTGGTCCTCATAAGTACTAAATTTATTGTTCGTTAGAAACTGTATTCTGGGTATAATACTTGTGATCTGCTCGCCAAGACAATACTGTGAAGGCTGGAAACTGGTTGCATCAGACTAGTAGGCTGTAGGCTGTATAGTATTTTGTGCTACTTATAGTTTGTATAAGCATTGTAGTTAATCCATCTTTTAAGCTGATAGTGTCCATCTGTAGGTTCTTAGTTCATCCTGAGCTGGAAACTAGAAACTCGTTGCCTGTGCCATCAACCTGCCAGAATCAGGTTTATTTTTTCTCTATCCCAAGTAATATCTTAAACCTATTATTCTTGTGCATGATTTGCAAAGAGCATGAGACGTAGCTAATACTTGTTATATGTACTCTTAGTCCTTTGGTTGTTCTACTTTCAGATTCTTATATTTTCTTTGTAATCTATTGACATTGTCTTCGATGCTCTGGATTGTATTATGTTGATCCTTGCTTTAATAACAATTCTCTTGAAGATTGACCACCCACCTGTGATTCTGTTCCCTCCAATAACAGGAAAAATACTGTGAAGGCACAAAATTTGATTATGAGGAAGAAAGTATAATAAATCATGATTATCAAGAAATTAAAATCCAAGAAAGTACGCAGGTGTTGGGTGTTGGGGCAATTCCTCGATCGATACCTGTCATTTTGAAGGATGATCTTGTTGACACTGTTAAAGCTGGAGGTAAGCTCAGAGAAGCTAATATAATGATATCCTCTTAAGTTTGATCTAGGAATAACCTAAATTTCACACCAACTGAGAAAGTTCTAGATATGTTAACTGCAAGATAAAAACTATTAGATCTGGCAAATGGAAAGATGTTCACTTGGGGGCTGAGTGCAAGTTGAGCATTGAATATAGTAGTGGGCAGATCACCAATCTTTAGCCTATCAACCAATAATAAAGGTTGTTTTTCTTTTAAAACTAGCTCAACATACATGATATCTACTGCTCTCTTCTGATTTGAGTTGCATGTATAATGAAAGCATTAACATTATCCTAGTGATGTTTAGCTGGTATATGGTTCGTCCTAGTGATATTTTCAATATCATTCACATAGTGAAATTGTGAGGAAAAAGAAACTGTTAAGTAGAACTAAGCCATTCTGCTGGTTATTTCCTCTACATTTCCAATATGGCAATATGCACGTGTCCATCATAATTAGCTCCTTTTGGTTCATGGATTTTTCCCTTCTATTTACATTTATACCGTACCTGCCACTTTCTACTAATTTCCATCTATAACTTTTCCCCCCTATTTTTCCTGGGGGACTGGATGGGTCTGTGACTTGCAGATGATGTTATAGTCACTGGGATTCTAACTGCGAAGTGGTCTCCAGATCTAAAGGATGTCCGCTGTGACCTTGATCCTGTATTAATTGCTAATCATGTGAGGTAAGGGGTCTAGTTCATTTAATGTGGTTCAATCATCAAATGATCATATCATACAGCAGGGACAGTTCACAAGGCTTTTGCTAATAAGTTCCATCAAATGATATGCAGCAGATAATTTTGTTTAGTGTTAAACTACTAAATATTGTAGTTTTCACTTTCAAAAATATTGTAGTTTTAAATTGTTTATGTCATTCCCATTAAATGTAAACTTTCAACTTTCCCATATACTTCACCCGACTTAACACCTAGAAAGTAACTTCAGAAAGAAGCTCATATTAACTTGTGTTAAATTTTATGGAAGTGCAAATGAAAACATTCACTCTATTTGTGTTCTCTTTATGTATAGGAGAACCAATGAGTTAAAGCTGGACATTGATATTCCTGCTGATGTTATCCAGAAATTCGAGCAGTTCTGGTTAGACTTCAAAGATACCCCATTAAAAGGTAAGAATAATGGATCAAGCTTTAGTTTTCTTTGAAATTACCATTCCGTGTAATGCTGGAAGTTATGTGCTGATTGTGCCATATTTGATATTTCACAAAACAGTTTGATATTTCATAAAAAGTCTATAAACCTGATTGTGCCATATTTGATATTTGACATTTCTATATCTACTTTTCATAAAACAGTTCTATTCCTTTATTTATTTTTTTTTTTTTGAGGTTGTGGCTCATGACAAATTTACTGCATTTCTATATCTCTAGAATTTTGATTTCTGTTCACCATTAACATAGGGCGAAATGCAATTCTACGAGGTATTTGCCCACAAATTTTTGGACTATTCACCGTGAAGCTTGCAGGTATATAGACTTTTTTTTTTCTTCTTCTTAAGCCTGTGTGCGGGTTCATGCGCGCACGCTTGGTTTTGTATGTTAATTCATACTAACCGTATCTATTTTCTTTCTGACTTCCTTGAACATAGTTGCATTAACACTTATTGGAGGTGTGAAACATGTTGATGTATCTGGGACAAAGGTTCGAGGAGAATCTCATTTACTTCTGGTTGGTGATCCAGGTAACCTTTTACTATGTATTATTTTTCAATATTTTAAACGTCAGAGTTGGCTAGCCTTAGTAGTAAATATAAACTTGTAGTCAGGCCTCAGTTTTACTGCATATCCACTTCTCCTTATCCATATTTCTAGATATAACTAGGACTATATCCTGTGGAACATTTGGAGTAGTATTATGCTGGCATAAGAAGATTGTAGTACCTTCATGACTTTATACTGTCCCATTGAGGTTTTATGTCGTAAATACAATGTGATGAAAAGTCAACCTTGCTATGAGAAACAAAATGAGGTCACATATATATTGTAGAAATAGATTTTGACTTTGAGTAGCATTTATTAGTTTTAAAATAAAATGATTTTAGGAGGTGCAGTTTATTGTTTATCAATTCATTCTTGAACTGCAAAGGTGTGCAATTATCCATACAAGGAAAAAAAAACTTGCTATTAGTTTTCTATTAATTCCCGAGTAGGCCACTACGACTCTGAGTTTACCAGTTACAGTTGGGCTTTAATTGATACTAGTCCTACTCTCTCTCTCTCTCTCTCTCTCTCTCTCTCTCCACTCTTTTGAATAAAGGGGTCTCAGGTTCTCGTGACATTTTCTAGTTTACAATGCATTTTATGTGAAGATAACCTAATTATGTTTCTCATAGGTACTGGAAAGTCCCAGTTCCTAAAATTTGCTGCAAAACTGAGCAATAGATCTGTTATTACTACCGGGCTGGGAAGCACCAGTGCTGGATTGACAGTTACTGCAGTCAAAGATGGAGGTAAATTTTCATAGGGTTGCTGGCTGAATAGTTCCCTACCCCAACGTTTTGTGGAAATGGATAGGTTGTTGTTGCTAGTTGAAATGTTATGATGAAAGTTTAAATCACAGCTCATAAGCAAGCAGTTCAATTCATATCTATTCACTCTATCAATTCTAGCATTGATTATGTTGAGTATTGCAAATGAAATTATAATGGAAAGATATAAAATATAGCTGTAGCACTGCCATGGGATATATTATAATTTTTCACCTGTTAGCACATGCATATATTCATCATATATAGTAACGAATATCTTATCTCTCTCTTAAATGGTATGTTGTTTAAAAACAAAAAAAAAATCACATCTCCTCACTTACTTGAATTGCCATTTTACAATGTATCTAATATTGGTCATAATTGAAAGATAACAATGTCTTATTTATTTTTTTGTAGGGGAATGGATGCTGGAAGCTGGAGCCCTTGTCTTGGCAGATGGAGGACTTTGTTGCATAGATGAATTTGATAGGTACTTCAAATGAATGAAGGAAACACTTATTTATTTCACCTTAGCATGGCAGGGGTATTTTGATGTTAATCAATTCGGCACTGTTTATCTTTTTCTTTATTTCCTTTTCCTTTGTCAGTTGCATTTCGTAGTGTCTGCTGTTATTTGTACTCACCGAGAAATGCTGTATCACTCTTGCTTGAGATAGTTTTTCTTTAACCAAATAATATATTGTTTACCCCTTAAAAAAGTAAAACTAATTACGTGTTTTACAGTATGAGGGAACATGACAGGGCAACTATACATGAAGCAATGGAGCAGCAGACTATAAGTGTTGCCAAGGTAAAATATATTGTTTTATTTTCATTGCCAATAATTTAGACAAAAACAGACTAAATATGTGGGTATACTTTTGCTTAACCTTGAGTTAGAATCCCCAAATCAATTATTTTTTTTTTCTCAGTGAATTTAGCATGTGACTTGACAGTAAAATAGGTTTTCATGGTTGGTTGTTACCATACCTAACAGAAATCCTGAACTGAAAAAAAAAAAAAATTGTTTCTACAACATACAAATACTTCCAACGCTATGTAAATGCACACTCTAAAATGATCTTTCTATATTGCTTGGGTCCCAAAACAATTTTCCACCTTCTGCCATGCCTATTTGACTTATGTTGTATATTCATCAGTCATCACATGCTCTGTTGAATGCTATTTCAAAGTGTGAATTTCTTTTCGTTTTATTTTTTCAGGCTGGCCTTGTAACAACACTTAGTACTAAGACAATTGTTTTTGGTGCTACAAATCCAAAGGGGCATTATGATCCTGATCAACGTATCCTTATTTTTATACAATAAGCTACTAATGTTTTTTTTTTTTATTTATTAAAGTCATGCTAATGGTTACTCGATTGGGCATGTTTCTGTTTAGCTTTGTAATAGCGTGAATACCTTCAATTCTCATGTTTTCTCCTAAAACAATTGTGAGGTTGTTATATCTCAGTTCTAACAGAAGGATGATTTCTGTATGTGACTGCTTGGTTCATTTTCATTTTTCTTGACTGCTTCTAGCTTTATCTGTCAATACGTCTCTCTCTGGTCCTCTATTGAGCAGATTTGATATAGTCCTTGTCCTCTTGGATACAAAGAATCCTGAATGGGATGCCGTTGTTTCCTCACATATTCTTGCTGAGGTAATCTATCTAAATGGTTCCTTTTTGTGTAATGAAGCACTTATTGAATCCAAATCTTGAATGCTTGTTGAAATTTACTGTCAGGGGAAACAGGACAAAGTATATCACGATGAAGATCTGGCAAGTATCTGGCCACTTTCCATGCTGCGCAGGTAAAAACATTCTTCAGAGTAATTAGCAACTTATCGTAAATCCAAAATAATACTCGTGACTGATACATGGTGTCTTGGTGCTGCATGAGTTTGGACTGTGAAGGCTTTTGCCTCTGACGCACTTTGAGAAGAGTACTAGCAAAATTTAATTGATATTATGGGATTATGTTTTGGTAGTCCAAGTATTCAACTCAGTTGGCACTTGGCTGAAGAACATTGCATTTACTTTCAAGTTTGCTTTTTCTTGAATGATTGTATTTTCTCATTATGGAGTATAGTAGTTGGGTTTGGCTGAACTATAGGCTATAGAGACTAGGTTTCAAGTAGTAAGCTTTCAAGGTTCCTTGATCCTTGGTACTATTATTTCTTGAGAATCTTTCCTATCCTCCCTTTCATTTTTGGGATTTCTTTCAGTGAAACATATTTTAAACTCAATGGTACTTCACAAACTACATTTCTGTTTGGAGATGGCATGACCTTTAGAAGATCTTTCAGGTATATTCAACACGTTAAAAGAAAATTCAGTCCAGTTCTCACGAAGGAGGCTGAAAAAGTAATCTCAAGCTACTACCAACTCCAGCGAAGATGTGCAACACATAATGCAGGTACTACCTAGACAATCTCTGTTTCCCAAATCACCTGCCTCTATTGTTAATTTTCTTTGATAATGCAATTCTTAGTAATGCAGCTAGAACAACTGTGCGCATGCTGGAAAGTTTGATACGCCTAGCTCAAGGTATTTAACATCTCTGCAGAGCAATTTTCCGACTCCAAATCCCTATTCTGCTACTGAATTTCCTTCATCCATGTTGCAGCACATGCCAGATTGATGTTCAGGAATGAGGTTACTCGGTTGGATGCAATTACAGCCATTTTATGCATTGAATCGTCTATGACTACCTCGGCTATAGTGGACAGTGTTGGGAATGCTCTGCACTCCAATTTTACTGAAAACCCAGATCAGGAATGTATCCTTACCTCACATCTTTCCATGGCTTATGAATTTTAAGCTTTAACTCTTATATGCATGCACGTGACTGTATGCATACCCTAATACACAACCATGAACATAACACAAACATAAAATTGACTTAAACTTACTTTGAATGTAAACATTTCCTGTAAAACTGGTCAGGAATTCATCTTCACCAACTCCCTTTGCATAAATATTTGCATATAATGTCAGATCCTAAGCTATAACATGCATACAATAGTTGGTTGTCTGTCTTTTGTTTATAGCATGCACAATTGATGTTTTATACCGTTGGGAGTCTACTACATTCTTGACTAACACGTCATAGATGCCAAGCAAGAAAGTGTGATCCTGGAAAAGCTTGAGATCAGTAGATGAATTCTCGTAAATAAGAGCATGTTGTGCAGACTGAGAATGTCAAATATGCAGAAAAATGTTGGTTGATGAAGTGGAAGATCATAGGAGGCAGCTTCTCATAACCGCAAGGCTATTCATATTTGCAAGAATTGTACCTCTTCTTCTGTGTGCTGGAAAGCCATCTTTTGTTGCTTACACCGGAAAAAAAATTTAATTCTAACTAATGAATCTTCTATTCTATTAATGTAACGTATGAATTAATTTTATTTTTATAAAGTATGAATGAGAATCTCGTTTTAAAGTGATTTTCACTGCTAAGTTCTTGAACTACTTGTTGTAATTCTTATAGAATTGTGTTTATCACAAATTCGAACTTATTATAAGAAAAATTATTACTAATTTATTTTTATTATAAAAAAAATAGAAAGAAAAACCTTTACTTTGAAATAAAATAATTGCATATTAAAAAATTAGCAGAAAAATAATTATACATATTCAATAATTGCATATTAAAAAATTAGCAGAAAAACTTTCTTCCTCAATCATCACCTTCCGGTTCATTTCTTTTTGTCTCATCATCATCCTCATCTGAAAATCTCAGAACTTCAGAATCAGTCAATTCAATTCTCAGATACACGAAACCCTAACCCCTAAATTAGAGTTACTCAATCGGTTTTTCTTGCGTCTTTTCTCTGACCCAACACCTCTCTCTATATGCTGCTTCTCCTTCAATCAAATTACGCATTTTTCTGATGCAAAACTCCTCTCTTTTGCCCTAAAATGCGATCTCTCGAAGAAACCCATGTGGCGTTCCCGCCGTCGGATACGATATTAAGTAATGGGTTGGGAAATTGGCTATTCGAGTGTCATGGGTTCTGGCACAATGTGATTCTCATTCTGGCTTCCCTTCTCTTCGTGCTGTATTTGGGGTTTCAGGCCAGAAACAGCTTAGCTAAGCTCAAGCATGGTAGTTCCCATATTATGGTTTCGTATTACGCCTGTCTCTGGCTCGTTAGCTTGCTCAATCTCTGTTGGTGCTGCTTTCAGGTGTGCTTTCTAACTTGTATATTTGGGTACATAGAATTAACAATTTAATTCCTTGAAAATTCATAAAAAGGAGTTATGGTTCTTGTTGAATTGCATTTGCATTGAAACCCAATTGAATGAAACTGCAGTGAACAGATTTCGTTGAATCTTGCATAAAGTTGTTGTCTCTCTGGGTTGTGTTAATGAAAGAAAAGATGAATAGAAATAGAAAAATTATGACAGAGAATTTAGTTGTGGATACTTTCATTGTAACTTGAGAGATTTGGAAGAGACAACTCCTCCAAGAAATAAATCATAAACTAGTGAATTTTGTAGTGTTGTATCCACCACAAAACCAGTTCCAATTACATAAAAAGATGATATGTTGAATTGCGTTAGGTTGCCTGCACTGAAATTTAGCAACTTTATTTCAAAACTGGATACCACAAAGATTGTTGGATAGGCGTTGATACCAGTTTGTAAGCAATTTTGTTCAACCTATGGTTGGTCTAGAATATGCTAAACCAGTTTCTGAAGTTTTATGCTCGATAATGAGTTAATCTCACTGTGTCAAAGACCTCAAAAATAATATCCAGGCTTCACTGTAGGTACGATTATTTTATTAGTTTGCTTTCGCGTTCTGGTGTAGACTTGTATGCATGTGGTGGCTGGCAGTAGCAGGCTAGTGACTTAAAACATGGTTATGATGATTTGAACTTTGAGGCTCACTTGTGTTACTTGTGCCTCAGCCCATAGGACCCTCTGCGCCTATGTGTTCCTTGTGCGTTTAATAACTATGGTCATGGCGAAAACTTGGTTCAGATGGGGTTCTATTGTTTGCTCAGATTTTTACAGTATTTGTCCGACCATCTCAAAATTCTACTTTTATAAATCAATCATTTTTTTTGCTCAGCAAGTCGGCATCTTCGTGAATAAATGGTGCAAAGTTTCTGGCTCAAGTTTACTTCTTGTATGATCTCGTGTTAAATGAAGGATATGTGTGTGTGTGTGTATATATATATATTCTTTTTCATGCATCCTTCGTTGTAAGCTCAAAATAAGTTATCATCAACTTTGGGAGGATAATTTAAGGGGAAAACTTATTGTGCATACTAAGTCGGAATTTTATCACCATCACCAACTTATAATATGCAGGCTGTATATATCTTGTGTAGGCATAAGACGAGAAACATTGGACATAAATCAGTTGAATACTTGATGACATCTTTTTATTTATGGCCTTGATATGAATATATAATGGTCTTAAAAGTCAAAACAAAAAATGACTTATGACTTGTAACATTTATTTTGGTCTCTCTTTTTAACAAGGCGTGGGAGTGCAATCCTGGGAAAGAAGTAGCATGGAATATTTTATCCTTGTTTACAACATCTGGAATGCTGTTTTTGGAAGTTAGCTTGGTGGCCTTCCTGTTACAAGGAAATTATGCAAGCGGGTTGGAAGCTTTGGCACGGACTTTCATTATCTCAGGGTTCATAGTTGGTTTGGATATACTTCTCAAGGTAATAGTTTCTTTCTTTTTCTGGAAACATACCATTCAATTAGAATCTTGCCTAAACTTTATTAGAGATTTGAATCCCTTTAAAATTCTTGGAGACTTTGGCTAATATCTACTACTATCAGCTACTAAGAAACATTCTGCATGACCATCACATGAAATCATATGATACATTCTAAGATGACAAGTATGTCCGACTGAAGATGTTGATGTGGCACTGTCATAGCCTTTGTTTTTGAAATGAACAATTTAGGAATATTTTTTTTTTAATCAGCAGATAAGTATGATATGTGTGTGTGTGTAAAATAAGGCCAAAACTGCAGAATTTTCCAAGGAGGAAAAGGAGCAGCCTGATAGGGAAAAAAAAAAGCAATGAAGAAAGAGTAAAAGATAAAGCAGTACAACTAGTGATCCTAATTTCAGGTGAAACAGAGCAATGTGTTGGAGAGCCCCACTAAGGCAGACTCTAATTAGGGCAGGCGAGGGAACCCAAATTTTAAGTAAAAGAATTTGCAAGGAATATGGGAGATTCTTTGTTTTGTTCTTTCTATGATTTAGATTCTCTCTCTCTCTCTCTTTCTCACACACACACACACTTGCACACAAACATGTACAACAGCTATTTGTTTCCGTAGATACAAAATGACTTATGATGGATCTTACAGTTCATGGTTTCTTTTTCACTAGGCAATTTATCTGTTTGGGTTTGGCATCCCTATATTCATTGATAGCAATGACCCTGCACATCGGGTGAAGTGGAACTTATGGGTTGTACACAGACTTGTGCTTACTGGAGTTTATGGGTTTATATTGTTCATGTACCACTCCAGATGGAGAGAAAAGTTGCCTGGTAGGTTCTCCTGGCGATGCATGCACACTTCCACTAATTATATCTCTTATTCTAATAAACCAAATTTTTACCTTATTCTCTTATTTTTATTTTAACTGTGTTTCTCCTGTCCTCTTCTGCAGCAAGACCTGCATTCTATAACTATATCATCATTATGTTCGCTATGAATGCAATAGCACTCTTGGCTTGTGCACTTACTGGAAATGGGGCTAGTTTTGGGTTCTGGTAATTCTGAATCCAATTCATCGCATAAGTTAATTCTAATCATTGTTTCAGATTACATTTTCTTAAGGGCCTTTTGTTTTTTCTCATTATTACTTTCTTTCTCAGGTTGTATGGCATTACAATTGTTTGCTATCATGCCTTCTATCTTCCTCTTCTATATGTAACTTTTCTGGCAGACTTTTTCCAGGTCATCATCCATTGCAAATCTTCTCAAGTTTGATTTCTTGAATTTGATGGTCATCTATTTTCTTTCATTTTTAGTAATCTTAATACCTTTCTTTCAGACAAATCCAATTTAGTTTTTGTGATAGTGACCAATGGTGTTTTTGTTGACATGTCCAGGAGGACGACTTGCGTTTGGATAATGTATACTACTCGGAGATGAAAGATGCTGGTTTCTTGGATGCTGATTGGGATTGATGTAATTTCCTCCCATCATAGAATACCATAGTCTAGTCGTTGCCCTGTAAATATACACTTTGTATGGCAGGAGGATATGTCCAAAGCAAGGATTTTCAATAATGTATGATTAAAAGAAAACAAATTATTGGCCTTGATAGCATTACCATGACCTTTGTGTACAATAAAGATGAAAAGTGAAATCATACATATATACCATACCACAAATGCTACAATGAGGTTTTGAGTTTTTGAAGGAAATTTAGGCAAATAATAGCTGTGTAAGATGTCATGCAGAATTTGTACACTTACTGGAGAAGATTACAGGCAATTACTCCATTAACTGTTTTGTACACTGTAAATTATGCTGTTTGTAAACTGAAGATGATTGAAATTTCCTGTGTTTATGCTATTACATTTCTTTTTAGTTTGCATTACAAAATAAGGATCAATGAACAAAATAAGAACTTTACTTTCATTGTGTTGAGACTATACAACTGGATTCCCCCAAAAATGGCCTTTCGCATTTATGTACGAGTCTGATTACACAAAAGCAATGTTGGCATGACTCTAAAACTAAATAAAGTCCTACCTAACATTATGAGCTCAATTCGGTCCTGGAAAAGGACACAATACAAAGAGACCATCAATATTTATTTACATGGAAACTAGAAATCAATAGAGTCCCAAGAATTTCCACCAGACAGTTCCCACTGCTCCCCATATGATAGCATTAACAATAGCCATCACGAAACCCATTTTGAATATGTCGGGAAGCTCCACGTAACCAGCTGTTGAAAACGAACAATGCTCATCAGTCACAATGCAACCAGAACATAGTAGGAAATACACCATACACAATTTAATGAAAACTACTCGTGAATGATGGGAGGAAATTTTTATACCTCCATAGTATACAGCAGCTTGACCACTGCTGTAATGTGTGAGGGCGCCAAAAAGATTTGTGTTGTATGCTAAACCAAGCGCTGCCACAATACCAGGCACCCCAGATGCCAAGTTCATAGCAAGAAATGCAGAGTATAAAGCTCCAACATGACCGGTTTGACTGGCGAATAGATAGTGGATTAGGAAGTATGAAGCCTGAAGCACCAGAAATGCAGCTGGCCAGCTCAAAGAGAAAGACTGAAGGGAGTTGGCCACACAGCCTGACATCCATGTTACAATACCAAGGTTTGTCAATTGACCTGCCATGCCCACTAGAACAGCAAACCAAGTCAGAGTGTCCCACGCAGATTTTTCACTCAAGCAGTCGTCCCAATCTAGGACTCCAAGCAGAAGGAGTATCGATAAACCAATCATTGCAGCTACCACACTTGGTACACCAATAGCATCCCTGCATAAAGGAAATTTGGCAAGTATAAGATCAATGCAGTATAAGTTAGAAAGAAAGATAACAATTTCAAGAAGCTATTAATATAGTAACCTCAACCATAATAAAGATTCTCTGGCATATAGAACCTATGACTACATGAACATTCAACTGTCAACTCAAACTACATGGCTCCAGATTACTGCCAACGGGATTCAACATCCCATGAAAATGAAGCTACGAGACCCCATGTTAAAACAAATGTTAAGGAAAAGATATTACTTACCCAAAGACCCAGAGGGAGACTGCAAGAAGCATAGTACCAACCATAACCAATTCATTTTTCGTTACAGGACCCATTTGCTCCAGTTTCTTTGCAGCCATAGCGGGGGCCTCTGGAGTATCTTTGATTTCAGGAGGATAAAGCTTATATAAGATATAAGGAGTCGCTAGAAGCGAAATAAACGCTGGTAAAGAAGCAGCCTTGAACCAAGCAACCCAAGGGTTTGCAGTTATGACCCCAAGCTCTTCAGCTAATTTGAGACACAGTAGGTTTTGAGCAGCAGCAGTTAAGAAAAGAGCACTGGAATTACCAGAAGCCTATCACCCACAAAAGAATGCATCCATAAGTCACAAGTATCTCAGGATCATACAATTATAGCATAAATTATACTAAAGAACTTGAGGAGACATAAATAATACAACTAAATTATACAATATACATATCTAGATTGTACAATTTACTTGAAACACTTAATTTTGAATGAACGAGAGTGAGCACATACCTGAAACTGAGATTGAACAAGGTATGACCCGAGCTTCTTCGAGGACGAATCGCCGGGCCTGCTCCCTGCGGACAGTGACAGCGACTTGATGATCGGCAAGAACACCCCGCCGGCCCTGGCGGTAGTACTCGGCATTGCCGGAGCAATAAGAGCCTCGCTAAGGGTCAGCCCATAGGACAGTCCCAGAGTACTCTTCCCCAGCCACTTGACAAAATACGTGGCGATCCTATCCCCCAGCCCGGTCTTCACAAACCCACGAGCGAAGAAAAACGAAATCACGATCAACCAGATCACCTCATTAGTGAAGGCAGAGAACGCCGTCGTGAACGGCAGCGTCCGGGTGACTATAGAGGCGGTGAGGCCGAGAAACGCCCAGGCGCCCACCGGCAAGGGGCTGAGGACGAGACCCGCGATCGTGGAGAGGAAGATGGAGAGCAATTGCCATGCTTGCGGCGTGACCTCGACGGGCCTGGGGACCAGAAATTGGACAATGAGGCCGATTGATACGGAAATGATGAAAGGTACTACCTTTACCCCTTGAGAGACTTTTGGCGGCGGCGGCGGAGAGGAGGAGGCGCGAATTGGGAAGTGGGTTTTGGTGGGTGTTTTGAGGGGGTGGAGGAAAGAGGGGGTTTTGGCGGAGAGGAAGAGAGAGTGGGGTGATCGGAGTGAGGAGGAGAAGGGAAGGGAGGAGGAAATGGAGAAGAGGCGGTGGCGAGGACGGTGGCGGAGGAGGAGGGAGGTGGTGGTGGTGGCGGAGGAGAGTGAGTGGAGAACGGCACTCTCCATGATGAGAGAGAGAGAGAGAGAGAAGTGATTCACAGGTGAAGAAGAAGAAGAAGAAGTATTGGTTGTTTGCTTTTGAGTGTTGGGTAGCGGAAATTCCAAAGGGAGAATGTGACGTTTTTTCTGATGTGAGGAGGGAAATTAATGACGCACAAGTCCTTGTTTCTTGTTTGTTTCTCAGGAAAATTTGATTTGTTTTTCTTGAAAAACTGCACATCAATATAATATTGTGGATACATGTGATGCTTCAAGCCTAGCAAGAACATTTGCTACACATTGATTGATTCGTTGCATTTGAGAAATGCCTGATTGTGGGGGTAAAAACTGAAAGGGTTAAATGGTTCTGCATTTATTGGAGTCTTTTTTTTATTTATATATATATACAAAAAGATGCCGAAGTCTTATGTTACAACGGCTTAACTAATTTTCAAAGTGTATACATACAATGTTGAACAAGGAACCAATAATGTTCACTAAAGAGAGTAAGAGACTTTGCCTCTAACTTTAACCCAAGACTTTTGACATCTTACTACACCAAATGGTCTTTTACACCACCCCACCACTAAGAATGTGTTGAGTGGGAATCGATCCTGAGACTTCATCACACTCATTGGAGTTGACTGGATTTAAGCATTGGCGTTCGAGCCATTTTTTAAATAAAAAAAAACCATTGGACTTGTTGTTTTTGTTTGTTTGACCCTGATAACCTTCTAGTACCGATTTCTACCGACACGTAGGATAGGACCTACTAACACGTCCTCCACCTCTGCCACGTTAGCAAATCCACCTCACCCGTTACCTGGTGTGTTTTAAGCCTTGTAGAAAAGAAAAGAAAAAAAAACTCACTCTTAGCCTCTTTGTTTTCACTCCTTTGCCTCCTCCCACTTCCCATAGGTATCTCTCAAGTCTCAAAAAAAAATTTTGGTTCCCGTCAAATCCATTGGCATCATAAGCGTCTGCTTCTTCAATCCCAACCCCACTACCCTCCAACCCATCTCCGACACCAGAATCAGCCTTATTGTCGATGTCCCCAATGAGCACCTCCCTTACCTGACTTCTGACACCTCCAATTTCGCTCTCAGCTGGCTCCAATCTAACATCTTCCTCCACATCCATACCAACTAGATCCAATACATCGTTGTCAGAAATTAGGTCATCCTTCGAAATCTGTACAACAGCCCCACGTGGTTCCAACGATCTTAAATCTCCACCAAGCTCTTATTGCCGCAAGCTGCCTCGGTGCTCTTCGATTCATTCCCTCCCTCCCTCCTCCACATGTTCAATTCGTGTATCCGAACCGCCATGGCTTCTTTGCTTCAGTTTCTCGCATGTAGTGAGTCTCGTTTTGTTTTCATTTGCACGCTCTGCAGGCAAATGGTGTGATTTCAGCTTAGATTTGCAATTCGCTTCCGACTGTGTGAGTTCTTGCTAGTTGATCTGGAATTGAGGAATTGTGTGTGTTGATTTGAATGCGGGAGTTAGATTAGTTATAGTTTGTTTGGCTGTCGAGAAAATGTTGTGCATGAGAGTGAAAACATGAAAGTGTGGTGATTCAGAGTTTTTGTTTTGTTCTTAAACCCTAGTTCTTCAAATCCAATTGGGCAAAACGAAGAAAAAAGGAGAACGCTGACGTGACAACTTAGATGATGTGGAAGAGCCACGATGACGTACTCGTCCTACGTGGATGTCACAACCGGGAGTAGAAGGTTGTCAAAGCCAAAGAAAAAAAAACACACAAGTCCGGGATTGTTTAAAAAACAATTGCCCAATGATCAAATCTAAAATCCGGTCAAGTGCAAGGGGTACAAAACCATTTAAACCCAAATTAAAATTGTCTGGATTTGAACATATGATCAAAACGTTAATAGACAAATAAGTAACATTATATCAATAATGACTACATAGTTAGTTCATATGTATTGAGTTGAAAAATGGGAGCATAGAAACAAAAGTGAACAGTGGCCAACACTGTGTTGGGTTGGACTTGGGCTGAATCAAAGCCCGCAAAACAAAAAACTATCCATCAACCAACTAATCCATATGGGCTCAAACTTATCTCTCTAGTTGAGGGAGGATCTCCCAACAATTTAGTATCATCATTAGGTTTAAACCATTTCACTAAGGGCTTGTTTGGTAACACTACTAGAGGGCTAGAAGCCCCGACAACTCCATTCATTTTTTACCACATAAGATCACTGCAGGAGAAAAAATAGAGTTCTCATGTTTGCTTAAAGGGTGATTTTGGATGACTTTTGACATAATTACACTTTTTGTATAAACTAATTTTTTTTGCTTCTGTCATACCCAGAAGCAAAAGCAGATAGAGAAATAAAACAAATTTCCAAATATACCCCCACTTTTACATGTTAATTCATTTTTAATACAAAGGTTGGTTGTTTTTATAACAATGTTGACATTTTGATATGAAATATTGACCTTTTAAGTATATATGTTGATTGTTCTTATAAAAAGATTGACATTTATAAAGAAAAAGCTGAACTTTTTAGTACAAGGGTTAATTATTCTTATAAAATTGTTGACATTTTTATACAAAA
>JAYMTK010000406.1:0-23018 GCA_036897405.1 Pelargonium myrrhifolium
CATGCCCACTTCAAGTACCCGATCTCACCACAGTTGTAACACTTGTGAGGCTCTCCTTGGGCCCCATGGTTACTTACTTCAACTGTTAGTGCTGACTTCACACCTGGAAGCCCCCCGAGTTTTGTGTGAAGTTTCATGTTGTTCTATGTTGTCTTCCATTTGTTCCAACTCACATCATTTTCTTCTAGTTTGATCATCGTTCTGGTGATGTAACTTTCTAGATTTTGATTTTCTAGAATATTTTCCACCCGACACGACCAACTCAAATACGTTTCCGGTCCATCAAGTTTGACATCCACATGCATTAAATCTAACTTCTTAGGTTTCTTCGATTGTGATGCCGAAGTTTCAACCCTTTTCAACATCCTTAAATATTCCAACAACGCTGCCATTTCTTCATCGTTCAACTTTTTCACAACCGAATCCATCCTGTTTTTCAGTCAACATACTGCCGGATCTAGCGTATGGCTCCCCGGTCCCAACCAGAGTTTGCTATTTTTTCTCAACAAAAATAAAAAAATAGGGCTCGAAGAAATCTTACCTCCATTGTTGGTGATTAAAAACTCTAAAAATGGCTTCTCGCTATTACCATAAAGCCACTGGAAAATTCGCCGGAAAACACCAACTCGCCGGAAAAACTCGTCGGAACCCTGACTGACCGGAAATCTTCTCCGGTGGGTCGCCGTGAGTCGGTGAGTAAAACCCCCCACCGTGCGCCGCCTATTGGTCGCCGAAAACCCGTGCGCCGCCGCGATTTTTCTCGCCGGAAAATCGCGTGAACTCCTGCCGCCACCGAAAAAATGCTCGGATCTCGCTGGAAACACTCGCTCCGGGGTTGCCTCCTCGTTGTTCCTAGTTGCCGCCGAAGCTCTGTCGTCGCTCCCGAGCCTTCTCACGGCTTTTACTGACGGCTCCTCTGCTCTGGATCGCCTCACCTTATTGTCTTCCAGTACCACCACGTTCGCTCCAGCTTTCACTACTTCCTCCAACCTCACCTTCCTCTCGCCGGAACCCTAGCTCTGTCATCGGTGATGTAAGGTTGTGGCTCTAATACCATGTTGGTTGTGGCTCTGATACCATGTTGGTTGTGGCAAACTTACTCATTGAATGAGCCAAAATTGGTAAAGTAAACTTACAACTAATTGCTAACTATTTCCTAAACTAAACTTATTTACAACAATATTTGACCCTAGATATAAAATGATATTTGTTAACTATTGTATTTCTCAACTGTATCCTGCTAAAGCCTCTTATATTTCTGCCACTGTTGCACGTGTTTTGAATGATATGCTCCATGAATATTTTGTGGTTTCTTCTACTTCTGGTTTTGCTGGTTTGTCTTGTTCACAACTAAGTTCCCAGGTTGTTGAACAAAGCAAGCCTAAGAAAGGTTTGATGGTTGCTGCTTTTAAGTAGTTCAAAAGCAGTAGCCAAGTTCAAACCATATATGAGTTTGACAGGTATTTGGGGAAGGATTTAGAGGAAAATGATGATGGTTTTGATATTCTAACCTATTGGAAGAACAACTCTGTGAGGTTCCATGTTGTTAGCAGGATGGCCAAAGATATATTGATCATCTCCATTTCCACAGTGACTTCTAAATCTGCTTTTAGTACTGGAGGAAGGGTACTCACTGATTTTAGGAGTTCCTTAACTCCTAAAATTTCTGAGTGCCTTATATGCACTCAAGACTAGATTCGAAGGAGATCAAATCCCATCAAACTTATGAATACCTCAAGGAGATAGAAGAAATTGATGCATGTATACAATTTTGTTTTTCATGTTTTTTACTTTTTCTATTCAATTGATTCCTTCTTTATTTATCATGCTAATTGTATAAGTATTGTTTGATTTCAGATCTAGAGGAGTATATAAGGCGGAAGGAGAAGGAGAAGGAAAAGTTGAATGAGAAGAAGAGAGCTCAACAAAATGCAACAATGAGGCCCTAATGATGAAGTGATGTGAAGCTGGTGACCTGGTGTCTTGTGATTCTGAATTCTGTGAACTTGTGATTATGTGACTTGTGATTCAATCTAAACTTGTGAAACTTGTGAACTGATTTTGTAACAAACACATTATTATTAAGTATTATATAGTTTAGAGTCCAATCAATAGGTTATGGATTTTTTTTCATCATTAGGTTTGGAACAAACGAAACCGAAAGGCTTTAATTGATCCATTCCTAATAATTTTTTCATCTATTAAGTTAGTTTGATTGGGCTTGAAAACTATGATTTCAATTTCAAAGTTCTATTTTAAGTATTTTTACACTTCATTTCTATTGTTTAGGCCCAGGCCCAATATGGTTAACGATTACCCATTGAACACGCTAAACCGCCCGCTACCCGCAAACCCATAACCCAATAAAAATATTTCTTAATAGGCGGGTAGCGGGTTCAAATTTCACAAACTGCTCTTAGCGGGGCGGGTGAGATTTTGGACTTAATGGGCGGGTTACCCCTAGTCCTAAAGCCTTAATGGGTTTGGGCCCCCAAAAGCATTAAAAAAAAAAAAATGACCCAACAGCTGCTGCACTAGTTTAAGTAGACTTACGCATTCTGTGTTGTACCATATGTACAATTAGTCTAGTTATAGTTTCCTTTTTTGTTAAATTACTATGTCAGCAAATGCCTTGATGTTTCCATATTGGAGGGTGGTTCAGAAAACTGTTCAACTGAGGTATGCTTTGCTAATGTATGTATGGTGATTCTTAAACAGTCTTTTGCTGAGGTTTTGTGTATACATGAATTGTGACATCATGTTCATGTTTATCTAAAAAACTAAGCCATTGAGTTTGCCAAATGAATTCACAGCACCAAAAACTCAGCTCCAGCAACTGTACCTGAAACTGCTTAGCTTAGCTTAGCTTAGCTTAGCTAGGAAGATATCGAATTAGCTTTGGTAAAATATTTATTTGGTTACAAAATTTGACAGAATGAGTCATGGGAATTGTTTTAGTTATTGGTGAGAGTGAGAGGTGCAATGTTGTATTTTTATAAATCCAATCAGTGATTACAAGTTTCTTGCTCACCGTTCCTTCCACAGCTAGCTCGCAAAAGTAACTGAAAGAGAAGGGTTGTGTAGTCAATAGTCATGTCATGGATTTGAGTTGACAAGTGGCAATTACATGGCAATGAACTACACCATCGTTGTGCTACCTATTGACACTTGTCATAACTCACCATATACACATACGTACACCACCATCACACTTGTTCAATCCTAGCTCTCATAGTATTTTTTATATCTCATCTTCACTTCAACAAATTAACCTCTGCTCTGCAAAATTATAGTCAAGTATAAGCAGCTAAACATGACATTGATAACCTTAACCACAGCTGCTAGTCCTAGTCCTAGTGCTACTCCAGCCATAGTCGACGACAATGGGTGCCTTGTGGTGGGTGGCAAGGTGGTGCTCACTGATGTCCCTCCCAACGTTGTTGTCTCTCCGCCCACAGCTTCAACCTCCTCCGCCTTTGTCGGTGCTACCTCACCCTCTCCTGCTTCTTACCATGTTTTCAACCTTGGAATTCTTCGGTCACTACTTAATTTCATTCTAATTATATCTGCTTAATTTCTAACATTGCTATGTAACTTGTTTAGTTATGTCATGCTTCATATGCTTGGTTAGCAAATTTTCAGAACATTATTACAGATACTCTAGCATATTGGAATTCAAATTAGTTTCATCAAGTTATATGATCCAAGCCAATATGCATGTGTACTAGTGATGAATTTATCAAAAGTGGTTTAATTAATTTGTTGGATGCAGGAAATGCAGGTTGATGTGTCTGTTTAGAGCAAAAATATGGTGGATAATACCACGAGTAGGAAAGTCGGGTAGTGAAATTCCTCTGGAAACTCAGTTTCTTCTCTTAGAAATGTTGCAGGATAACACCACTACCTACATTCTCTTTTTGCCTGTCTTGGATGGACAATTCCGGGCAAGCTTGCAAGGCACTCCTGCAAATGAGCTCCAGCTCTGTCTCGAAAGTGGTCTGTTCTTTTCTCATCAAATTCAATCTCTTATTCTGCTGCGTTAATTTGTTTGTTCAATACTTACAGGAGACGACGCTGTCCGGACCTCCCAAGTACTTGAAGCTCTGCATGTTAATTCAGGCAGCAACCCATTTGAGCTCATTAAGAATTCTATCAAGTATGCATAATGGATCATCTTTACTTTTCTCTGACAATGATTTTAACCCAATTTTGTAAATTTGATTAGTTGATCTACGGGTTCGTGGTGTGGTGTAGGATATTGGAGAAACATAAAGGTACATTCACTCGTATTGAAAACAAGAAGGTACTTAATTAATTAATGTGTTGGTATCATAACAATGGATCTCCCATTGATGTTTCATATACTAATCACTTGCAACTCGATTACCTGTTAGATTCCCGAGCACTTGAACTGGTTTGGATGGTGTACTTGGGATGCATTCTACAGAAATGTCAATCCACAAGGAATCTTTGATGGCCTGCAAAGGTATATATCTACATAATACTACAATGTTTACCTGCATTCATAGCTTTCTTACTTCGATTAAGATAATAGTGTGTTTGGGAACCAACATTTCGATCATTTGAAATGCTAGATTTGAGCCAAATAAATTGTTTGGAAACTCCAAGAATTTAGAATCCAATAGCATTTAAAACATGTTTTGAACATGTGATTTCAAATGACTGTTTTTACTTTATTATTATAATTTTATAAACATTATATTTGTATTTAAAATACATTATTTCAGATCATGAATATTAAAAGACGACGAATTTCAAATTAAATTCATATTCTCAAACGCAATCTAATGTTTTTGTTGCTTTATTAGCTTCTCGGACGGAGGCTGTCCACCGAAATATCTTATCATCGATGATGGATGGCAAGATGCTGTAAATGAATATTGTGAAGGAGAGGATCTGCCTATTGCAGGAGCAAAGTGAGATTTTTCTTCTTTTTTTCCTGAGAAAGCGAGCTATATCTCAGATTTTGTTAGCCACACGCGACGTATTGTAAATCAGCATCAGCACGCTGACATTAATTCTATGTTGTCCAATAGGTTTGCACCCCGATTGGCAGACATCAAAGAGAACAGAAAGTTCAAGAACTCAAACCCGAGTAACAAATGCAACAATCTGCACGAGTTTATTCGAGTCATCAAAGAGAAATATGGCCTGAAGTAAGCTAATAATAGGGTTTTCACCTCACTTTCAATGATATAAAACTTGTTACATATTGATGCAGGTACGTGTACATGTGGCATGCTTTAACGGGCTATTGGGGAGGGGTGCTTCCAACATCCGAGACAATGAAGAAATACAATCCAAAGATGGTTTATCCGATTCAGTCTCCCGGAAACATAGGGAATCTCAGAGACATTGCTATGGACTACTTTGAAGAATATGGCATTTGGCTTGTAGACCCCAAGAAAGTTTATGATTTTTACAACAATCTCCACAGCTATCTTGCAAGCTGTGGTGCAGATGGAGTCAAGGTAGATGTCCAAAACGTGATGGAAACGTTAGGTTCTGGTTATGGCGGACGGGTCACATTGACTAAGCAGTATCAAGAAGCACTTGAGCAATCTGTTGCAAATAATTTCAAAGATAACAATCTTATATGCTGCATGTCCCATAACACGGACAGCATTTACAGGTATTGAATCGAATGGTATGTGTACATAACACATTTGGGAAGCACGTAACTGAGTGTATCTGTGTTTTTTGCACGTATGCAGTTCAAAGGCGAGTGCAGTAGCAAGAGCATCCGAGGACTTCATGCCTAGAGAACCCACATTTCATACCTTACACATTGCTTCTGTGGCTTTTAACAGTCTTCTTTTAGGGGAGATTGTGGTGCCAGATTGGGACATGTTCCAGGTAAACTCATACTTGATCCACTAGTAATGTAAACATTCAAATTTTATAGCCAGTGCCGTAGATGGGCAGGTGCAATGTGTGCAATTGCACAGGGCCCCTTAATCTATGGAGGGCCTAAATTTATGGTTGTGTTGTATACTGTAACTGAAAGGAAAGAAGAAAAAAACTGAACTGCAAAATTTGAATGACAATGTTATTTTTGGTACGTTGAAGATGAAGAGCGGGCCCCACCACTTAAAGAAAGAAATAAAGGTTTTTTTAAACAGAATAAAGACTTTAAAAAAAATTAAAAATAAAACTAATTATGAATAAAAATTAAAAACTTGAAACAATAATAATAATACTAATAAATGTAACAAAATTTTATAAATATAAAATAATAAAATAAAACTCACTTTTGTGTGTCAGTTTTTTTTTCGGTTGATACCATGGGGTGTATTGAGTGGGTCCGACGGTTGGTACTTTTAAGTTATTTTACCACACCTAAATTAATCTTCACTCGTCCCATTGTCACCACACTAAGCGGTAGGAGGCTGACCCAAGAGTCTTTTCCATTTACAAGAGCTGGGATTCGAACTCTCAACCACTTGCTTAAGGAACGAAGTGTGTATGAAATGACATATGCCTATTAAATTGTAGTTTTATTTATGAAATTTTTATTTCAACTATTTCGTATATGTGTAAATAAGCTATTTTGAATTCTTTACTAGTTTTAGGCTTCGGTTATAAACTAAAAATGAACGGTTAAAATTGACAACTGAAAATACAATTATTGCATAGGGCCTCCAAAATTATTATTTTTTAGTTTAGCACAGGGGATCCAAAGTAGTTGAGACGGCCCTGTTTATAGCCCATTTCTACTATCATACATGGGGTTTGTACTTTGTATGTCAGAGCACACACGAAACTGCTGAGTTCCATGGCGCGGGAAGAGCAATTGGCGGAGGTGCAGTGTATGCAAGGTTAGATTAGCTGCTCTGAACCAATTAGTTGTTTAGCTGAGGTAAGCTTTACTTACAGACTCTTTATGCGGTAACAGTGACAAGCCTGGACATCACAACTTCAAAATTCTTAGAAGGCTAGTCTTGCCTGATGGTTCAATCCTTAGAGCTAGGCATGCTGCGCGGCCTACTCGGGATATTCTATTTGCAGATCCGGTCATGGATGGAAAAAGGTGAAGTATGGTTCGTACTTGCTGTCTTCATTATCAATATAGCCAATAGCTATGTATATTTGGATGCTTAGAATTCATTGTTGTCCTCTGTGTAGTCTCATGAAGATATGGAACTCGAACATGTTATCCGGGATCATTGGTGTCTTCAATTGCCAAGGAGCGGGATGTTGGCCATTGAAAGATAAAGGTCAAGAATCGCCTATTACTGCTTCTAAACTTCCACCCATCTCGTGCCGTGTCAGTCCCCTCGATGTTGAGTTTCTCGAAGAAGTAGTTAGTGGCCATTGGAATGGAGACTGTGCAGTATATGCATTCAATTCAGGTTGCTTTAATTTCTTTCTCATTGTTTCCTGTTTGAATTATTAGATTGCTATTTCTAAGCTCCTAATATTGCAGGGTCACTTTCTAGATTGCGAAAGAGAGAAAGTCTTGAAGTCTCCTTAAAAACCCTACAATTCGAAATATTCACCATTTCTCCAATAAGGGTCAGTACATCAACCACTTAATCGTAATCTTTAGACTTTAGCTAGTTCATTTTTGCATAGGAGCTAAAATTATGTGAACAGGTATTTGGTGAGGACCTTGAGATTGGTCCTATAGGGTTGCTAGACATGTACAATTCGGGGGGAGCAGTGCAAGATGTGAAGTGTATCATTGATCCCCCGAGCTGCACGATAAACATCAAAGCGAGAGGATGCGGGCGATTTGGATCGTATTCGAGCGCTAAACCAAAGTGTTGCTTGGTGGATGGGAGGGAGGTTGATTTTGCATACAGCATTGAAGATGGGATGTTGATAGTTGAAGTCCAAGGTGAGTGCAATGTTAGAGAGATTGGATTTGTATACTAAGGTTGTGACTTGGTTATTAAGCATACTTGTGAAGCAAGTAACTGTATTTGGATTGCTCTTGGATAAGAAATAAACAGTGGGTTAAATTCTGTGGACACAAAATTTTGTAGATGCATTGTTGGTGGTGCAGTACGTGGCATATGTTCAACATGTTGATAAGTTGATGAGTGAAGCAAGTCCAGAACAGAGAATCAACCAATCCAATTCAAAATCCGAGTCATTGCCACGTCAGTTTGGACCCGCTCTCATCTAAATCTACTATTTTCGAGAACTTCCACATTATTTAATTCTAATTTCAGCTGGAAGACTCCAGATTCACACGTGCCAATCCATCTCCTCTCCTCCTAATTCTTCTTCAATTTTTTTTTTCTATATAAATTACCCGTAAAAATCTTTCGGAATAGAAAAACATAGTACGAAATTAAATTACTGTTGGTGTATCCATATAAGCATAGGCGTTATAAAGCTGAGCATGATGCAGCTAGAGGAAAAATTCGGTATGAACACATAAATTATGATCCATCAATTTTATGAACCAACTTTTGTGTCTTCTCCAAAGTGTTGAGTGTGTTATAGATGCAAGTTATAATATGTTTAATGTAAAAATTCTTAAGGTCCATTGCACCAAACTTTAAAAAAATAAATAAATAACTTCAAATTTTGCTCCTTTTTTTCTTAATTGATTTTTGTAATTTCATTAACCTATAAATGATGAATTTCAATAATTTTCTAAATCTATGTTGACCAAACATGTTTAAAGTTGCACAAACCATTTTTGATACTACAAGAAACAGATTATAGTAGTATAAAATAAATAGAAGTATTAGTTTAATAAAATATTATAGAAAGAAAAAAGAATGTCGAAGTATTAGTAAGAATGTCGAAGTATTAGTTTAATAAAATATTATAGAAAGAAAAAAGAATGTCGGTTATGATTATTGACAGAGAGTCAGAGACTGACACTAACAGACACTAAATAATGACAAATAAGGTGATATCACGTCATCGATTAACATTCATACTCATTTCAAGGAATTTGTGGGCGCGAAATGTCTTCCCGAATTTATTTGTCTTTATCTCTTAACTAAAAAATTTAATCAAATATACCATGACTGAAATTTCGGACACTCATATCGTATATAAGTATTTTCTTACAATTTTGTTTACCATACAATAATCAATAATGAATCCAAAGGAAGCTCAAAACTTGTTGGTAAATGGTGATGACTGATGAGGGTCGCTGGCTGACGTGTTGGAGACATGGCCATTGACTTTGATTACTCTTTCACAGCCAGAACAAAACGAACTTTGTTAAATTAAATTTGTCCCATTTCAATTGACGATTGTTACTATAAATACATGACAAGATCATTCATGTCACTGCTCTTCAACTTCAATTCTTCTTCGTTGCATCGTTCTCTACTTCTACGCAGACCTGTCCCCAGATTCTCTTGCTCCTCAGTTCTTGGTGCTCCTAAAATCCCGAGTGGCAGAAGAAGAATTGTTTCATCAGAAATGACAATCTCAGCTATGCCCACCATTGAAAATGGGTGTCTCATGGTGGCTGGCAAGGTTGCGCTCTCTCAGGTCCCACCAAATGTCGTCGTCTCTCCGGCCTCTTCTGCCTCCGCTTTTCTCGGCGCTACTTCACCTTCCCCATCTTCTCGCCTCGTCTTCAACCTTGGACTTCTTCGGTCAGTCTCTCTCTCCCTCTCTTATCGCTCGCTGCCTCAACATTTCAATTTCAGTGCTTTGCAGCCCTTAAAACCAAACCTTACTTGTTATGTGATTCTTCTTCTTCTTCTTTCTATTAATTAAATGTAATATTATGCTTTCAGGACAAACATGGTTGATTAAGCTGTTTATTTATAAATGTTTCTAGTTTGGGTTTTAGGATTTTCAGTCATAATCTGTATCTCTCTTGAATTTGGGTGTTTGAGAAATTGGTCAAAATGATGAACTAATGACCTATGCTTGAGACAATGAGCTATTTAATTAAATTCTGTGACGACAAATATTTATATGATTTTGGGAATGCATATGGCTGGGATTTTGCAACTTGTTTCTTATGGATTGTGTTCAAATTGTGTATGGGCATTACAGGCAATGCAGGTTCATGTGCCTCTTTAGGGCCAAAATTTGGTGGATGATACCGCGTTTTGGAAATTCCGGTAGTGAAGTTCCATTGGAAACCCAATTGCTTCTCCTAGAAGTGAAACAAGAGTCTGCCCTGGATGATGAGACCTCTTCTGGGCCATCATCTACTGAAAACACCTTTTACATTCTTTTCTTACCTGTCTTGGATGGACAATTCCGGGCAAGTTTGCAAGGAACTTCTGCAAATGAGCTCCAATTCTGTGTCGAAAGTGGTTAGTTTGCAGTTCCTAATGTAACTTTTCAGAGGTTTCATTTGTATGCTCATATCTTGATGTGTGTAATTTTGTGGTTTTTGCTCACTATATCAGGAGATGCCAATGTCCAGACCTCACAGGTGCTGGAATCGGTATATGTAAATTCAGGGGATAACCCTTTTGAGCTCATTAAGAATTCAATCAAGTATGTTTTCTACCCTGATTATAATTCTCTGGCTTCAATGTAGTTTTATTACTAATATGAGTCGGAAAATGGAATCTTTTGCTTCCTAATGTTTAATGGTGTAGAATACTGGAGAAGCATAAGGGTACATTCCGTCACATTGAAAACAAGAAGGTACTCACTACTCAATAAGTTCAAATGCTGAAATCTAAACAATAATGATTGATTATAGTTTCATCACAACTAAACTGTTATTTTGTGATTCAATTGCAAGATCCCTGCACATTTGGATTGGTTTGGATGGTGCACTTGGGATGCCTTCTACACAGATGTCAATCCTCAAGGAATCAGAGAGGGCCTTCAAAGGTAAAGATGACAGAGTCACATATAAAAACTTCAATTTTAGTTATTTGGGGTGACCTCATTCTCATATAAATATTTTATTTGTTTAGTTTCTTGGATGGAGGCTGCTCACCAAAATATATTATCATTGATGATGGCTGGCAAGATACTGTAAATTTAAATGAATCACCGTGAGTATTTTTCTTTCAGTTTTGAATGAAATTATTCCATATTTTTATCCATTTGCGCTATATTGTTAATGGGTAAGCTCAGCCATTCTTCTATTGGCCCATAGGTTTTCAACCAGATTGGTAGACATCAAAGAAAACAACAAGTTCAAGAATTCAGGTGCAGAGGACAAAAGCATCACATTCCATGAATTTATTGATATCATCAAAGAGAAATATGGATTAAAGTAAGCATACAAACATCAAATTCCAATTCCCTTATCTTTGTGAAGACAAGGTGGTTCTTTTGCAGTTTTTAATGACAAACGTATTTGCTTATACAGGTATGTTTACATGTGGCATGCTTTAGCTGGTTATTGGGGAGGAGTTCTACCATCATCTGAGACAATGAAAAAATACAACCCAAAGCTTGTGTATCCCATTCAGTCACCTGGTAACATTGGGAATCTTAGAGATATTGCTATGGACAGCTTGGAGAAATATGGAGTTGGAATGGTAGACCCCCAGAAAATTTATGATTTTTATAATGATCTCCATGGCTATCTTGCAAGCAGTGGAGTAGATGGAGTGAAGGTAGATGTTCAAAATTTGATGGAAACTTTAGGATCTGGTCATGGTGGACGGGTCACAGTGACTAGACAGTATCAAGAAGCACTTGAGCTATCTGTTGCGAGAAACTTCAAAGACAACAATTTGATATGTTGCATGTCTCACAACACAGACTGCATTTACAGGTATTGAGTTAAACAGTATTTAGATGTACTGAACTGAAACGGTACGGATGTATCAAAGTTGGAAGGTAAAATAACTGAGTGATATTTCTATCAGTTCAAAGACAAGTGCAGTTGCAAGAGCGTCAGAGGACTTCATGCCAAGAGAACCCACGTTTCAGACCTTACATATTGCTACTGTGGCTTTTACCAGTTTTCTGATGGGGGAGATTGTGGTGCCAGACTGGGATATGTTTCAGGTAAGAATATGATGCCTTGTACATCTCCACTGGTATTTTCTGCACCTGCGACCCATAATTGAGCCGTCGTTCTCTTAGCAATAAGAACTCTTGTCATATGAAAAGTATGATTTTACGTATTTGTTATCACGGATCTGATAGCTGTGTAACTCTTATAAGCATCACTAAGTTCTCTGCTTTTCCATTCCAGTGACATAGAGTTTGTGGAATCTAAGTGATACTATGTTCTTTATTTCAGAGCAAACATGGCACCGCTGACTTTCATGGTGCAGCAAGAGCTGTAGGTGGGTGTGCTGTGTATGTAAGGTAAGTCACACTGCAGTAACTAAAATTATTTTTTCTGTTACTAAAGGCAGTTCAATCTTCTGTTTAGTACAATGTGTACTGAAGTGAATTTTTGTGTATGATTTCAGTGACAAGCCCGGTACTCATGATTTCGGAATCCTTAGAAAGCTAGTTTTGCCTGATGGTTCTATTCTTAGAGCGAGACATGCTGGCAGGCCAACTCGAGATTGTTTATTTGTAGACCCCGTCATGGATGGAAAAAGGTACAATATCCTCCGCCTCACCCCATCTTTTTTTTTTTTTTTTGGTATGTGTACTGAAATAAGGTCGAAACCATAAATATTTTCATTATATCTGTGTAGTCTGATGAAGATATGGAACTTGAACAAGTTATCTGGGGTTGTTGGTGCCTTCAATTGCCAAGGAGCAGGAAGTTGGCCTTTGAAATACGGGGTTCGAGAATTGCCCTCCACTTCACCTACACTTCCACCCATCTCAGGCCATCTTAGTCCCTTAGATGTTGAGTTTCTTGAAGAAATGACCGGTGAAAATTGGAATGGGGATTTCGCGGTGTATGCATTCAATTCAGGTTAATATTTTGCTCACTCTTGAGTCTTGTCTGTATTGTATTGTATTGTATGCACCTAAAACCAGCTTCTTGAACTTTAATTCTTTTTCACACTGCAGGATCACTTTCTAGGCTGTCAAAGGGAGGAAATGTTGAAGTTTCACTGCAGACTCTACAGTTTGAAATATTTACCGTCTCTCCAATTAGGGTCAGTGAATCAACTACTTTTCATTTTTGATGAGTTCTTGTTTTTGTATTGAAGTGTGAATTATGCCAATATTTTTGTTTTGTGAGTAGGTGTTTGGTCAAAACCTTCATTTTGCGACAATAGGATTGCTTGACATGTACAACTCTGGTGGAGCTGTACAAGCTCTAAGCTGCATCCTCACTTCTCCAGAATGCAGAATAAGAATCAGAGGGCGAGGCTGTGGTCGATTTGGTGCCTATTCGAGCGCCAAACCCAAGTTATGTTTGGTGGACTCGAGGGAGGCGGAATTCAAATACGGTGCTGAAGACGGATTGTTGACAGTTGAACTCCAAGGTGAATGCAATAGCAGAGATATTGAGTTTGTATACTGAGAGGCATCCAAGTGTAGTGAAGAACCATACAGAACATAGTTTTATTAAGTATAAAATGTGAAATCTGTTAGGATAGATAATCAAGTAGATACCTCCCCGTGGTGCTTAGCAAAATTCACGCTTCTCAACTCTACCATTGATAGGAACTTCATTGCTGTCTCGCAACAGTTATCAGGATCAAGCTGGTGTATTTGTTAATTGTTTCTCAGTTTTCTCACAGGCTTGGCTGGCTTGGCTTTCAAGTGTAATACCTTCGGTGTTTGTACTCTTTTTTCTGTCTCTCGGGATAATATGAGTACCATACTAAAAAGAAACTACAGGAGTATACATACTATTACCCTTTTTGTTGTTGTTGGGTTGTTCTACTTTAGTAATGAAAAACCATATTGGTGAGATAAATAAGTTTTGAAACATTCATTTTAGAGGTAATGGTTGAGTTACGATAGAAACATAATGTTTCACCGACTTACCAAACTGTCGTATCTACGAATCTACATGCGAGTTGCTATTTAAAAAACTTGGTACAGGAGCTAGTAATGCATCCAACACAAATATGACATGACATGTTCAGCAACAACAGTGTAGTGCAGTTTAACATGATAGACACGAACACTATCTAACGCATTATGCACAATAGAATCAACAAGTTTGACATATCATTACAAATAATTTACAGTTATACTTTTAAGAAGCTTGAAGTCTCAGGTTTGAATCTCGAGATTGGTATATCTCCCGATAAAAAATAATGGACACACTAGACGTGTCTGTCTTTTACAATATGATTAATTAATTGTGTGTGTGTGTGTTTTGAATGTACAACGCAATCGTAAGAGCAAATACCCTAAATTTATATTGTGTTCATGTTGCGTTCCAGCTCCCGGAAGTGGCATTTTGGCTACTCTTTCCAAATAACCTACATTCTAAATTAAATGGCACCTCGAGGTCGAGGAGGAAGGAAGTAGAGAAAACAAACAAGTACTAATAAGGAGGGATGGGCCTTATGCACATATCCAAAAGTGTATAGAAAGGTGGAAGAAAGGCCCAATATTATCCGGGCATTTTGGACCATCCAATAGATAAATCCCACACCCACAAATCAATGACACTACTAGTAGTAGTAGTAGTAGGAGTGTGTTGTGTATCCATCTCTTCCTACCTCCCTTCCATTTCGTAGTCCATACCCTTATCCTCATCTCTTCCTCTTCCTCCTCCTTTCAAGTTTCAACCATGTCTGCAACCACCACCTCCGTCTTCAAGACCACCTTCTCAATGCCTGACTCTTGTTTCCTCTCCCTTCCCTCCATCTTCGCTGCCCCTTCTCTCTCCGTCCCCTCCCGACCCTTCAACCTCCACCTCTCTTGCTCCTACTCCTCTTTTTCTCCGTCCCTCTCCCTCAAGAATAAGAAGACCCATTTCCCCTCCATCGTCGCCTTCGTAGCTCACACCGAGGAAGAGAACACCCTCACTCTCGAACATGAGGAAGGACCCGACGCCCCCCTCTCCGAATCCGAAGGAGAGAGCAGCGGAGAAGCTTCATTCGAGGACGCGGCTTTTCCCGAACCTCCCGAGGATGCCAAAATTTTTGTTGGCAATTTGCCCTACGATGTTGACGGTCAGTCTTTGGCCGCCCTCTTCCAGGAGTGCGGAGTCGTTGAAGTTTGTGAGGTAAACTTTTTATTTTTATTTGATTTCTGTTTTTGGGAATGATGGCTCCTCTGAAATTCGACGTGGGTTATTGTGCTTGTAGATTATTTACAACAGAGAAACTGATAGGAGTCGTGGATTTGGGTTTGTGACAATGAGCACTGTTGAAGAAGCTGAGAAGGCTGTCGAGAAATTCAATGGTTTTGTAAGTTCCTTGTATAAATTGTTTGGCATTCATTGCTGTGGCATAAACCTGAATGGCTCTATCATAAATATGTGAATGAATATGATTTGCATTGAAATTCATGAGGATAATGTCATTGATTTTGGACCTAGTTGCTCAAGTGTGTGTTTTTGTTGCATGTTTTGTATAATTGATCACATTTCATAAGTTCTGACATCTCCACGTTGTTAGACATTATTTTTTAATGTTAGAACTTTGGTAATCTACATAGAATATTCTCTAAATTATGTTTGCTCCTACATATATATATGAGTTCTGAGGCCTGTTAATACGCCATTAACTTATTATCAAGTTGTGTAAGTAGTAAGTCTGCATTTCCAACAGGATATGGGTGGCAGGATTTTGACTGTTAACAAAGCTGCTCGAAGAGGAGAACGTGTGGAACGCCCTCCTCGCTCATTTGAACCTTCATTCAGAATTTATATCGGTAACCTGCCATGGAATGTGGATAACTCTCGCCTTGAGCAGATTTTCAGTGAGCATGGTAAGGTGGAGGATGCTCGTGTAGTTTACGACAGAGAGACTGGTCGCTCGCGTGGTTTTGGCTTTGTTACAATGTCTGATGAGAATGAAATGAATGATGCGATTGCAGCTCTTGATGGACAGGTAACTTGACTGTGCTTTAAAATAGGAATTTTGTTAGGAATCTGTCTGTTTATTATGTGTTTACAATTGTATTTGGGTTGTTGCAGAATCTGGATGGGAGGGCCATCAGAGTAAATGTTGCTGAACAAAGACCAAGGAGCTTTTGATTTACCTGATATAGGTGCAATGTCATTTGTGGTGCCTCTGCTTCTTTTTTCTCAAATGAGAGTTTTAACTTCGATTTTGGTTGCTATCATGTAAGATTTTTATTAGGAGTTGCATGCTTTTCTATGTTATTCACACCCTATTCCTTATAATTTGATGCTCTAGTTGGTATTAATTTATAGCTTCTCAAGCTCCTGTCCTGTGTGCGGTTCCCTTTACATGTAATGTAAGAATGACCAAATGCTTTCCCGCAATTATTTTACTCAAAGCTTTAAAACTATATTTATAGACAGAAGGGTTTGCTTCAAATGTTTATAGAGGTAATGTACGTAGAGAATAAAGTTTTTTTTTTTTTTTTTGGTTTGGTAAGCTAATGTTGAAAGAGTTTCAAAAGAATTTTAGTAAATTAGACTGACATCTCATTGAATTTTGCTTACACACCCTGATGAATTTGTGGGGTCGGAGCGTTCATCGGTGACTTGGCTTAAATCAAATAACTTTTGGCTTAACATCCTTTTATATTATATATAAATTAATTTATATTTCATGTGTAGGTTGCTAAAGGGGTTAACAATCATGTGTACAAGCACTAGTATGAAAGAGAGGTTACAAGCAACAGTGAAATTATAAAACATTACATTCAAAATTTAAGATCAACCCTATCACATTGGTGTACATCGACAGTGAAACTATAACATCATACAATATAAAGTTAAAACATATTCTTTTGATCCTAAATAAGTGTCTTGTTCGTTTTGTATTTTTGTTCTATATTGAGTGTCATCTTAATAAATTACTATAGATAACATCCTTATAATAATTTAATTGGTATATTTTGAGTTTGTAAAAACATCATGAGAATTCAAAAGCAATTTTAAAAAACTAACTAATTTTTTTTTAATTATTCTCAAAATAATAATAATAACACTTTTGTCGTTTTGAAACAGAGGGAGTATATATCCAAATGTGAGGTTGATTCATTTTCTGTGGTCAACAAGCAAAACAAATTTCAATATTAACACTAAAGCTTTGAGGTTGGGGATTATTTGTCATTCACCATACACCAAAATAATAATGGGTAAAATTCTGAATCAATTTCCTACCGAATCTGGCCGAGCAAGAGCGACCAACCCCTTGTGGATAAAACTCTTGCCACACCTGTGCAGCTGTACTGCTCCAACAACCAAACAACTGTTGGGTTAGTTAGTATCTATACACATATGGCTCTCAAAACAAGCATAAAAATATCAAAGTAACTGCCTATATAGAGAAAACAGTGCGGGTACGGCTTAGCAGGAACTATATAAACACTGCCCGACAAACTACAAGCAAAACATAATCCTCCCATATAGCGTCATTATATATTTATATGTACAGAGAGAGCTATTTGCAAGTTTAGATAAGTACATAATGCATATACTCTCAATTACGTTGCAACTGAGCATCTCGACTTGTTAGAGGAACATAACGAACAGAAGTTTCGGTCCGAATAGTGACAGATCCATCCTCATTCTTCTTCACGACCTCTAAATCTTGATATATATTCCCAACTGGAATCACCATTATGCCTCCGGGCTTTAACTGCTCAATAAGTGGCTGGGGAATTTCGGGTGCTGCTGCACCAACATGGATCGCATCATAAGGTGCAAACTCTGGCCACCCTTCCCTTCCATCTATCACAGTAAGCAAAATTGTATGACGAATACAACATGCAAATGATTGCATCACATTTCTAATACGATAATCATCTAGGCCGAACTGTTTCTGTTAATTTCCAGAAAGATAGAGTTCGTGCAAGACTTACCACCAACATGAACAGACAATGAACCTTCCTTTAAAAGTGGAGCTGCAGCACTTCTTTCAATATTCTTGATTGATGAAGTGGCTAACTCCGGAATATGTTCTACACCAATAGCACGGCCTTGTGGTCCAACCATTATCGCAAAGCATGCTGTTAAGTATCCCGTTCCTGCAATCCATATGTCAAAATGAAATTAAGGATCTGTACTACCGAAAAATAAACACACCCCAAAGGGAGACGATTTGTTGACAACTATACCACGAAACAATACCAAGCCTTTTCCAAGCATCGTTTGGGAAATAAAAACTCATGCCAAACTTAATAACCCATGTTCCTACATTTGTCTTTATTACTGATATTTTCTCATTAGACAGAGAAACAATTCAGCAGCTTTTTGTTCTATCCTTCTAAGATAATACCAAGTATTATATCATGATGAACAATATATGTATCCAAGTAAACTTGACAGAGCACGAATCAATCAACTCCAGGCACAGAACACTTGTTTCCTACAAGGCTAAAACTAGCCATTGAATTCCTTGGAAACAGAAATGTTCACTTGGGAAATAAGCCATAAACTATTTAACTAACACACACCTGACACCTTATATTATTTTCCCTTCCACCTTCACTATTGAGATATTATAAATTATTATTATCTGATGCAATATTTCTGCCATTCCTTGAATTAATATTTACTACTAATCTCATCAACTTTCTGTAGGCAAATACTCCTTCAGGGGCCTTTTCTTTCTTTCTTTAATATACTGTTTTTCCTGGAAGACTTTTATTCTATACAATGTGGCATGACATTGCCAAAACAAGCCGAGGAAAATTCTACAACACTGCTGTCTGTTCAATGAATCATTTTGAGAAGAAAACACAAGTTCACTCATTTAGGATTTTGTTTCCACTTGCATGCATCTAAATATTCAACCCACCAGACTGGAGCATTAAGATTTAAGCATAACACCCAAACTTGGATGTTGTAATTTAGTATTCCATCCGTCCCAAAATTGGTTTCCACATACAACAATGTCTCTAAAAGAAGTTATAACCCTTTAAGTTTTCTATAACAAGAAAACATGGGGGTATCAGGGAGAAAATACAACTTTAACTAATTTTTTCTTAATTATTACAGAAAATGAAGAAGTGGACATTTATTTTGGGACGGAGGGAGTAATACATATTTTAATGATAACCAGATGATGATTATGCTTTTAGTCATCATAGAAATAAATCTACTAAAAATGAATAACATTGATACAACAAAGAAAGTCAAAATTAATTTGCATAGTTTTAAGAAAAATTACAAGGACAAAGACTTGAAATGGAGTAAGAGAAATACCTGAGCCAACATCTAAAGCACGCATGCCTGGCTGCAAATTATCCTCTAACAGCTGAAGACACATCGCATGCATGTGAGGTGCAGATATAGTGGCACTGTAACCTATTGACATCGGACTGTCCACATAAGGTGGTGCGCCATCAGGCACAAATAAAGCCCTGTCGACCGTCTCCATTACTTCAGCTACCTTCTTTGATTTAATTATTCCGCAAGTCTGCAGATTCTCAACCATTCCTTTGTTTCCATTTCTGCTACTTCCAGTCCAGAAATGCTGTTTATCAAAAATTAAGGGAAAACGGTACAAAGTCATATCTACGTGATAAACAGGAAACAGAGTGACTAAAATGCGAAATCCCCAACAGAAAATAAACAAAAGTTTTGGAGGAAAGGAATTGCATATTTAATAAAGGAAAGCAAAACTGCAGGTTGCAATAAGTACTATTGAACTTTAGCTTTCCCTGAGATAACTTCCATGTTTTATAAGACAAAAATCTCAAACTCATAGATGCTTACACCTTCCTAGGTTTCATAGGTGAGAGCAATGAGCCCAGACACATATATATCCATAGTAATTGACAATTTACCTGAAGAAAACACATCACATATAACTAGATTTAGCAACAGCCCATTTGAAAAAGATGTGTTTTTGCACCGACCAGGAGAAAAAAAATTAATCCAGCCATATCATCTACTTGTTCAGGACTGCCATGAAAACCTCATAAATAAATAGAGTAGAAAACCAAAATATGAAAATACACCTCAGGAATCCCTATTACAATAATTTCAACATTCCACAGAAACTAATTTAAGTTTGAAATATGCATAATCATGGAAACGATACCAGAATTGATCGGAACTTTTTCAGCTGATTCATGTAATCGAAATTCAGTCAGATTATATGAAGCTTTGATCAGAGAGAGAGAGAGAGAGAGAGAGAGAGAGAGAAGGTACCTCCATGCGGGAAAAGAGGGAGTTGGTGGAGGGTAGAAGAAGAGAGTTTGTCTGGCGAAGATGATGATGGAGAGTGAAGGTTAACAAGTAGTTTAGAGGAGGCGCACAATAGCGGCAACCATACGCTAAAGCTACCAGTGGTGATAGATTTAGGTTAAGCATATTCTTTATTTCTCAGTTGCTCAAAATTCTCGTACTCTCCATTAGTGTCAACTGTGCTGGTGCCGCACACTTGTCACTCACACGCTTGCTTTTATATGATCATTCTACACCGACTACTGAGACCACACGTGTCATGGATCTTGATATTGATTATTGATATGGGCCTAAGCTTCCCATCGAGAAAGTCTCCAAAATCAGTACACAAGCTGTTCGATGTATGGCCAAGCCCAACACATGAGACTAAGCAATGGGTAAGTATTTGTTTGGGCTTGAGACCAAGGCTTAGTCGGGTATGAAGAATAAAATGGATGGTTGGATTTGTGGGAGTCATTGGTACTCTCACCATTGCATGGCTGAGATGGTTGGACTAAATTTTATTCGGTGTTTTCAAGTGTTTTATTTGTTGCGTTATAACGAGAAACTATGCCTTGATTTTGTGTCCGGGTTACCGCCTCTAGTATGAAAATAAAATTCTCTGACACAAACAAGAATGTGTAAAATATGAAGATCGAAAATCTTTGTAGGTCATTCAGAAGTATCATGAAGAACGTACGACGAACTCGATGCACTTCACGAAAAACGTTTGAGAGCATTTCTGAATTCAAGCGAGAAGTGTTTTGAATAGTAAATTGACCGAACGTTTAATTGTGACTTGTGAGTCTATTTATAGAGCTCATCTTACCTGACACGTGGTGGCCTCTTATTGGTTGGTGTAGGTGTGGGGCCCGCGCGCATTTTTGTCTTTCTTCACTGTTGGTTCTTCTCCCCAACTATTGGAAGAGACTCCCAACCCTTCGGGATCGTGAGCCATCGAACTCTTATGTCGGTGTGGTCCTCTTTGATCAGAGTTGGGAGTGGCCATGTGCACTCATGTTGTAGTGAATCGTTCCTTTGAATTGGTCGGAAGTCTATTTGAATATGGACGAATTTCATGGAGCACCTCGAGGAGGGTCTCGCAGATGACCTCACGTGGAGGGCCTCGCGGAAAGCCTCGTACGGAGGGTCGTGCGGAGACCTCGTTTGGATGGATGGCATGGAGGATGGGGCATGCGGAGGGTCTCATGCGGAGGCCCCCCGTGCGAAGGCTCCATGCAGCGGGCTGCCATGCGGAGACCCTATGCAGATGAGTGCGCTCCTTTTTGCGAAAGGAAAGGAGGCTTCGTGTGGATGCGAGGGAGAACATGAATGTGCGAGCCTTAAGGATGCTTGGGCGGATGCGAATGCTCACATGGATGGAGGCTTGGGCAGATGCAGATGCTCACACGGATGGAGGCTTGGGAGTATGCGGAGGCTCACGAGGATGAAGGCTTGCGCATATGCAAATAGGCAAACGAGCAAAGGCTCGCTCAAATGCGGACGAGCGAAGGCTCGCACAGACGCTCATTGTCCAGGACACTGATGCTCGCAGATGCTCGCGGGCGAGGACAGATGGAGCTTTCATGCACGCGAATGAATGAATGATGCCTTGCGGATCCTTGCATGTGCGAATGGGCGAAGAGGTGAGGCTTGCACGATTGACCCATCTTGCACTCAGATCTTTGTTCAGCCCGAGGTCCGGTCCAAGGTCTGACCCGACCTTCCCTCGGTCAAGTGAGCCACGTGTCACTCTCATGTTGGCTGATTTTACTTTGATTTTTTGGGGTTCATCATGTTGGATTCATTTCTATGCAACCTTAGATCAAGCACGTCAAATGTTGTAGCGATCATTCGACGATCGACCTTCCATCGGATAAAACCTTCAACGAATGTAATGTACGGTTGTTGTGAGTATGCATGTGATTGACGTTGTTACGCTCATGACAAGTATATTATTTGCTCAAGTAATATAGGATGGTGAAGTCCTGATTTATCGAATCCTCAGGGACTCGGACGAAATTTTAGAAACTCTTATACCAATAATTTAAGAGAATTGAAATAAAAGAAATAATAAAATCAGAGTTTGGCTTGGAAAGTTTGTTTTCGAACAAATATTAATTGAAATTTCAAATAAATAAATCGACCTAAAGACACGCAACACAATGAGGGAAGAATAATATGGAATTAAACTCAGGGTGTGGATTATTGAAGTACTTCGGATGATGCCAATTTCGTGTTCGGTTAACTTAATATCAGTTGAATTATCCGACTATCTTAGTTATCTAGATCCTCGCTAGAGGGTTGCCTAAAACTAAGCTAAACTAATCTCGTAAGCATGCGACTACAAAAAGAGTAACAATAAAGCAAGCAATGCGCACAACCTAATGAACCTTATAGATATCAATAAGACATACTACTACCAAATCATAAATCTATGTTCAGAAATCTATCTACACATATTGTTCTCGCAAAATATACAAATACATATTGAAATCAAATCCATGAAATTGTTTGTATCATAAATAAGCATTAAACACAAGGTTCTTGAAAATCCAACGTCATTTAAATTAACAAAACTGAAATCAAAACACCATCCTAAAAGCATAATCCACACCCTAAGTATGGGGGATTTAGTTACTCATAGTCGTGAATGAACACAAGAAAACTAAAATCAAGTTCCAAGATGATTCGACTCTAAAAACTTGATCAAATCTTGAACTTGGGATGGTGTCGTGTTAGCTTCGAGACTCTTCCACGTGGCAGTCTTGTGACCTCGTTAGCGAGAGGACTCGGATCTGGAGCTGTGACTTGGTGTCTTGTGATCTTGCTGGTGATGGGGCTCGAGTCCTGGAGCTCTAACTTGGAGTCTTGTGGCCTTGTTGGTGACGGGACTCGG
>JAYMTK010000407.1:0-23012 GCA_036897405.1 Pelargonium myrrhifolium
GTCTCTTACACCCCCACCACAAAGGGTGGGTGCAATGGGAATCGATCCTAGGACCTCCCCCCACTTACGCAATTGGATTTACCAACTGCGCCACACCTTGTGGTTGAATCACGACTGTTATGCTTGTTGATTTAAAAAAAAAAAAGATAATGACTAACAGTTCGTTCACAAGTTATACATGCATGTATACGCTCTTCCTAGCTTTAGGTAAATTGTTGATTACTATATATATACACGCACATATACTCATACACGATATTACAATTTGAATGAGTATTTTGCGTGCGGGAGAAATTAAGTGATCAATGCTTGATTCATATATAGTAGCCAACAGAGAAAATGGTCCATTTGGTCATCAAACTTTCATGAAATAGTCTAGGTAATACTTAATTTTAAAATATGACCAATTTAGTTCTCAATTAAACTTTTAATAGCCTAAGTACGTAGTACCCCACTTCACTACAGTTAAGTTTTCCATCCAATTTTGATGATTTGTCAATTTTAGGATGAAATTGTAAGTTATTGAAAGTGAATAACATTTTTGACATAATAATTAAACTTAGCGAGTTCAATTAACTTTTTATATATTTTTATTGCTAATCAATTTTAATAAATGTTATATTATAAATAATAAAAAAGGTGAGCTGAACGATTCTGATCATTAATGCACTATTATTTATACATTATTATTAATATATATATATATCATCAATCATGTGTCTCTTTGATTTAGTTGTTAATTTATATCATCAAACACTATATTTTTTTTATCTAAATGATAAAAACTAATTAGTGATAAAAATATAATAAATTAAATGAACTCGCTAAATTTAATTATTATATATCAAAATGGTTCTTTACTTTGAATAACTTACGGTTTCATCCTAAAATTAACAAATTATCAAAATTTGATGAGAAACTTAACTTCGGGGGTCACATAATTTGCACATGTATCCTCCATGATTTAGCTGTCATCATATATCAAACTTATCTAGTAAGTGCTCCCTCCATATCAAAATAAGTGTTCTATTTGTGTTACATTTTTGTTTCAAAATAAGTGTCTTTTTTTTCTTTTTTTAAGAAGTTAGTTGTAACATGAGTTACCAATAACATCTCTAATGATAATTTAGTATCCATTATGTTTGTTATAACACATGTGCATAACGATATAAGAGTAATTATACACTTTTTCTTAATAATTCTCTAAATAAATAAGATGACACTCATTTTGGGACAGAAAAGTAATTACCATTTTCATTTCAAACTATACTTTGATTTTGGTGAAAATCACGAGTTATATATGGATTAGCAGACTACACAAGCTCCACTGTAAATTAACCATTTCACAAGCTGGATGTATCTATCTCTTGCCTGACACACTAACTACTACAATATCATTGATCAAATCACACGTTCAAATAAAGGGTTTTGATGTAATGGTATTGTAAATGTTATTAATTAATTATAATGTAGTTGATGTTTTTATTGTACTTTACCCTTAAAAGAAAGAGTTATTATTATTATTATTATTAAATAACTACATAGCATGCTAATTAATATTATTGAATTAGTGTATATCATACTAATTCACATGAGAAATGCTTCAAAAAAAAAATTCACATGAGAAATGTGATAAAACATAATGAATTTTCAATTCCATATATATCCTTTATCCTTCGCATACAATTCTCAGTCATTATTGAATTAGTATATCAATCACAGATCACGAATTAACCTTTAACTCTCATATAAATGTACGTAGTATCTCTATTAATCAGTCAAATTTAATTGCTTCACCAACATATATATTAATAATAGTGTAAAATGTGTATTAGTTGACTGATATAATTTTATATCAGTTGCAATTTAATCAATTCAATGAGGTGATGACAGCTAATTAATTTTTACTTATATACACCCAAGTGAATTTATGGGAGCGGAGCGACCGTCCGGATCTATGATTTTAAATGAGGTGTCATCACATTATTAATGCAACTGATGTAAAGTTATATCACTCAATTGATGCCCATATTATTCTTAATAATATTCATTTCATCTTCATTATAATGCAACAATACTATATCATATCCACAAAACTTGTGAAGAAGCATACAGTACTAGAGATCGACAATCAAATTAAAATGAGCAACTTGTTACAATTTCTTATGATATTACATACAAGACTAAAAACTAAGATACATGTTCGAAATAAGTGAAAAATGTTCAAAAAAATATACAGATCAAGAATAAGATTCTAATTATTCATGCTTTCTTGTGATTATTTGGTCATGAAAATATAAGCGCAATAGAAGTCTCATTCATATTATTGATTCTCATAGTTTATGACAAGAAACATAATTTAGTGTTCTCCTATGTATGTAGTTTTGGCCGTTAATATATATATCACAAGAACACTAATTAATCCTGTTCATAAATCAATATATCAGAACAATCGCAAGGGAATATGTAAGAAATCTAATATTATCTTATTATATATATGCATGCACCATCAACATGATTGGTATAAGTGGCAAGCGGCTTGTTACCGCTTAAGTAAAGTATTGGGTTTGAAACCTTGTGTACATAGAAACCCCGCTGAGAGACTCACCCATTTGCGCGACACCCATGTGTGCGACCCGAAACGGATTTGGACGTAGTCGGGGCAAAACTCTGGTGAACTAGATGTGCATCCAAAGAAAAATATATATTCATGCACCACGATTAATTAATTAAACTACATGTTTAAATATATTTAACAATGCAAGTCTATGAAGAATTGAGGCATGAAGCTAGGTAGGTAATTCATGGAAACAAGAAACAAAGCAAGAGAGACAGAGAGAATAAAAGCCATGCAAACACACCCAGTAGATGTTACAATTACTACATACATGTATTGTACACAACAGAAGAAGTAGATATATAGCTAGGGTTTCTCTTCAGCTGTAAGGTTGTTTTGCAAGAGCCCCATAAAATAAGGAAGGGGACAAAAAAAGAGGATTACTTGGAGGGAATCCAGAATTAGATATCACCAATATATTAAGCTGTCCTGACTAGTCACAATCATTGTTGCTCTCATGCATACACAACCAATCAATTTGTCCACACCCAAATCATTTTATATAAATACTTCAATTTCTTTAATTTATTTTTATGTTTTTGTTTTTGCTGTCCACTACACCACCGGACCAGACCATCCCAATCCAATCAAAGCTTCTCCTCCTAAAAATAAAATAGGGATAAGGGAAGATACAGCTCATTACCCATGTCCAAGCAAAAACCTTCAATTCATCAATTTGGAAAATAAAACTAAAATAACCCAACCATCAGAAGAAACCAAAACTTCCCTTCTTAATTAATTTAATAAAAATATCAATCTAATAAGGTAGGTAGGAGACAAGAAAATTAAAATTAAATAGGAGAAAAAAAAAATGGTCACAGACTGAAATAAAAAGGGCCAAGAAATTGAAATAACAATAGAAACAAAAGGAGGTGACAGGCCTTAATTGAGAAGAAAGATTGACCTCCATATTCATCACCAAGGAGCAACAACAAATCTCAGATTCTATCATCAATCTTGTCTCATCTCCACCGTCGTCGTCATCATCATCATCAAAACTGCATTTCACTTCATACCATGATCAATCATCATTAATAAAAAAATCCACAGCAGGACGATACAAAAGCTGATCATATATAGATGTGATCGAAACTAAAAACTAAATTTAACAAAAATAGATAGCTACAAACACTTGGATAGGTAGCTGATTAGATCTCAAATCGAGTATTTGTATGCTTCCTGATAAAAAAAAGATAGCTCCATTGAATTTTGTTTTTTTTTTGATATATATTTAATTATATCGTTGAATCGGGTTCTTGAATCTTGCTCTCTAGAACTCGTGGTGATGGTACATTGTCTGGTGGTCGCAACCACCTTGCGACGAAGAAGACGACCCATGTCGATTCATCGAATTACCTCCTTCTCTCTCGCTCGGATCACCACCTTCCATTCTTGCTCCGAGATTTAAATACACCAATCTTGAATCAAGATTCAGGTTGCTACTACTTCCACTATTGTGGTGGTGATCTTGATCGTGTGTAGTCATATTTGGCTGATACATGGTGGCCGACGACGACGCATTGGCGGCGTTCTCCTCCTCTCGGGACATGACGAGCGCCGCGGACTGGACGAGCTCAAGGCAGAGCCGGAGCTTGTTCTGCTCAATGTGGGTCAGCCCCGGGATGGCTCCTTTGAAGAGGAAATCGGAGGTTAGGGTTCGGAGCACGTCGAGGGGGGTCACGCCGTCGACGGTACGGACATTGGGGTCGGCATGGTGGTCGAGGAGGACGGCGACCATGTCGGGGGAAACCATCTCGGAGGCAATGTGGAGGGGGGTCTTCCCGGTGGGACCCGCCGGGAAGTTGACGTCGGCGGCGCCGAGCTCGAGAAGCGCCTTGACGACCTCCCGGCTGCAATTCTCGACGGCGTAATGTAGGGCGAGGGCCTCATCGAGGTTGAGGCCCTCCCCCATGACCATGAGCTTGACGAGCTCGACGTCGGAGGAGTCGAGCGCCCGCCTCATGCGGCGGATCTTCTGGTCCTCGAGGTCGGCGGCGGCGCCGAGGTCGTGGTGGGGAATTAGGAAGCGGCGGGAGAGGGAGGATTTGAGGCGGAGCTCTTCGATTTTGGAGACGACGTCGATGGGGAGGTGCTTGGCAAGCACTTCCGGCGGGAGGCCGGATTTGGCCACCAGGTGGGAGCAAGTGGCCCATAGTTGTTGCATGTCTTGTTTTCTTGAAGCGATTAGTACTTTCATTACATCTTCAATGGAGGCCTTTTCTACCATGCTAGCTAATTGCTTCTGCACAAAAAATTAATAATATGTTATGTTTCTCGGTTTTTACGCTTGTTTATCACAAAAACAATATGTTATGTTTCAATGTTGTCCTTTTAAAAAAGAATGGTGAAGACGAATGAGGAAAGTGAATGTTAGGCGAAACATTTGGTTTTTAGTACTATGGAGAGACAAGACTGGAAATTAACACCTAAATTTAGAAAGTTTTGAGTTTGCGTTTTCAAGCTACTATAGATACACACCCAATTCAAGAAAGTGATCAAAAAAATTATTATGGGTACACGAAATTAGCAATCAGAAACATGACTCAACATTATACCCAAAATATGAAAATTTGAAATTCAAATGTTGAGAGATTGAGGAAAAAGCCCTCATTCAAAAAATTGAAAAATCTAAAATCCCACACTAATTCCCCATAACAAAAACCCAATGATTTTTGAGTCGAGACCCATCAAAACAAACATAAGCATGTGTAGTGCAGTGCACAAAACAACAAATCGAGACTTGATTGTTACGTTTGCCGATAAAAAGAATAAAAAAAAACAGTGATGAACTAACCTGAGTGAGCAATGCGAGCTGTTCGACGCCAAATGATCTAGCGGCGGCGAGGGTGTCGAGGGCGAGATCAACGGCGGAGGTGCAATGCGTGTGCCAGCAGCCGCGCTCGCCGCAATTGGGCCTGGGCTCGTGCTTCTGGGGAACTATTGAGACCTGGCCACTGTAGAGGAACTGGAGGAGGAGCAAGAACACCTCGTAACCCACGGAATTGACGGGAATGACCCCGCCGGGCCTGGAGGGCGTGGACCCGGGGCTCATCCGGGCTCCGGACGGGTCCAGACCGGGTGGCGGGTCGGGCCCGCAGAAGTATTTGCGAAAGAAGAGGCTCCGGGCGGCCAGGATGCACTTGTGCGCGTGGACCAAACGGCCTTCGACACTGAAGGTCACATCGCTGAAAGCTTGACCGTTGATCAGAAGGTTTAGGTAATCCAGAGACAGAGATCTTAAAGACTCATCAAGAGTCATGCTTGGTTAGGGTTGTGTATATATATATATATGTATGTATGAGTAGCTAAGCTAAAACCAAGAAGTGGTGGTGGTGGTGGCGGTGATGGTGGTGGAGGAGAAATCGGAGGTTGAAGAAGCTACTGTTGGGTTTGTGAGAATCTTTGTGAAGAGAGGGAGGTGTGGTATTGTGTAGATAGATATTTTCTTTTAGAGAGAGAAAGAGAGAGAGAGAGACAATATGGGTGGCTGTTCTGGGCGGCTGAGGGTATTTAAAAAAGAAATGGAAATTATATTATTAATGAGTGTATTATTTCTTTTATTTATTACTAATACTAATAATTGATGGGAAAACAAAAATTCAACCCTTCAAAAATTATTACTACTCTTACATAAAATTATTAGTACCTCACACAGCTGAAAATTTATACTCGTGCTTTGGAGGTGTCTCATATTCAAGACTTCATACATAAAATACAAACATTATATTGTATTTTACGGATTAACTATATATAGAAGAAAAAATTTAAATTATGTGAAGTCATATATATATTCCAAGTAGATAGACAAACACATGGTACTACTACTATACAATAACAGTAGAAAAACAAATGATATTCCTTTGACCTAATTAGTTGTGTTGACTCCAAATAATTAAACTCTCTTTTTCTCTCTTTTGGTGCAAAAGCATTAGCTATACCTTAGCCAATAGAGATCCTAAGAGGCTTCTTAATTTTGGGAACCAAAAATGAAGTGAACATTTTACTTCAGACCCCTTTAATTTCTAATTAATTAGGAAAACATTTGTGCTAAGGGTTTCATGTAGGGGATAGTCAACTCAAGGGGACAAATGCCGGTGACAGAATATGAGGCTTAAATATATAGTAATTAATTATAACCGACCCTTGTGAGATTTTTATATTCATGTTTTGTAACTTAAATATTCTTAGCATACATATTTCAGTTATTAGAGTCCATAATAGATATATAAGAGAGCTTAAGGATTCTATGTCAAAAGTTATTTGATTTAGACCAAGTCATTATTGAGGTTTTGACACCCCATCAAAATACTTGAAATCGGGTGGATCGCTTCACTTCTACAAATTCACTTGAGAGAGTATGAATGAATTTTAATGAGATGTCATTATCTCATTAAATTAGTTTAGCCCAAGTAAAAAAAAAACTTTAGTTTAGATTTCTTATTCTCTATATAATATATATATATATATATATTAATTTTTCGGTTTAATTATTGTAATTAAAGGAACGAAAGGAAATTTAGGGTTTGGAGTAGAGAGAAAAGAAGCGGTGATTGTACTGGAGATTCAATACCGGGCAGTGAATAGAGAAGAGAGTAGAGGCGGAACATGGTATAGAAGGCGATTTCAATTTGGTTTTGATCTAAAGAAGATGGTTGCAGAGATCGTTGTAGTGGTCGGTACTTAAAGCCTTGAGGAGGAGGACTCGGAAGGATTGATCCTCGGAGCTCCGGTGGTGGTCGAAGGAGAAGAGGAGATGAGTGAACAAAGCAATGATGTGGTTGACCAAGGTCGCCCTAGTTCAATGAGGATGGTTTGGAGCGTCTGCTGGGATTGGGTCCAATTCAGAGCAGGCCTAAGAGAGAGACCTCGACATTGGGTCTGGTTGAGGTTTGAATTGTTTATTTATAATTTTTCGTATTTTCATTGGCTTCGGTCTTGGTTAGAGTTTTGGTTTTGGTTTTGATTATGGTTATAATTATAGTTGGGCGTTCTTACTCCGCGAGTGGTAGGTCCTATTTGGGTATTATTGCATTAGAAAGTGCAATTGACACTAATTTGCAATACGCGGTTGCGAATTTTTCTTTTACAAATTAAAGAGGCCGGACCTTATACTAATCGTAATGGAGACGTGAAGACATATATATCTATCTTGTATATCTTTTTGCCTTTCATGGCTTAGTTAATGAAGTCTCTAGTTTGAAAAAAAATTATTGTGCACCATCTCTATGCTTTTCAAAATACCTTAATACAGTACTATGGATTGAAAAATACTGTGATACTCCTCTCAAAATCAACAAGATTTCAATACAATAATCACTACGGTTAGTATCAAAATGTTGCACTAAACCAATAATTCTCACAAGAATATCCTTAAATTGAAAATTAGAACACAAAATGACAAATTGAATCAACTCGTTAGTATTTACTCTGAATTAGTAAAATTGTGACAAAAATGTATTATCCAAGAAAATAATTATGCGTAACTAGGATAAGTTGATATTCGAGTTACCTTTTCCAAGCAACATTCTTTACAACAAAATTAGATTAGATAAACTCAAATTCCTTTTTTTTTTTCTTTTTTTTATGTAATTGATGCAATGTTAAACCTTATCCAAATTTATATCATCATAAAACATTTCAAGTGCTACATATATTCATATATCAATGATTACAAACTTTTAGTTTTCATAAACAAAACACCCCGATTTTTTTCCTAGAAAATCATGTTCCTTCAATAATTATACAAGTCAAAAATATTCTTTTAAATTGTTCTTAAAAAAAAACTTGTACTACATTTTTATTTATATATAGGCAGACCAATGTGTTTTCTTCTTTTAACGTAGACCTCGCACAGTAGATCATGCCTACATACATCGAATATTTTCTTGCCCAGGCAGCTCTTTTCACACCACACTTCAATTAATTAATTTGTTTATTATTAAGCAATTGAAAGGATTTTTTTTTTTTTTTTTGAGAAACATATATATTTTAAAATAAAAACTCAATTTTCTACTTAATTTTCCATTTCAAATTGTCAATAATTAGAAAATGAAAAAATATATATGTTTTAATTTTATGGGATGATGTAAAAACATTAAATTGACAGAAGAGAAGCATATAAGGAATGATGAAAACAAAAGAATCCATGTTGAAAAACACATTGATGTCACATGAGATGTTGGCAAGAAAGTTTACTATTGAAGAATTTGCATAATGTGGACAGAACAAGGATGGCCTAGCGAGCTTGATTTCCGCAAATTGTGTTAAGTTCATGTGGAAGGGACCTATATTGTTTATAATAATTGCTCCTCACTTAATATATATAAACCTATTATTCATATATTACTAGAGAGCCAATATATATACAAGTGTAAATATTTCATAATGTGGAAAGAGCCTAGCAAGTTTGTTTTCCGTGAATTATGTTAAGCTCATATGGAGGGGACCTATATTGTTCGTCTGATCATTATTGCTAGTACTATGTGCAAGAGATAATTCACACATATAATTTAGAGTTGATGACCCATATGTGATGTAACAAAAAAAAAAACAAACAAACAAAAACAAATCACAACGGTTTAAAGTGAAAATAAATATTCACATGTAAAACTAAAAAGTGCCATTTTTCATATTAACAATAATCTCACTTGTTTACGTGAATATGTGAAAGAAATCAAGACATTTTCGTATTGCTAGTACTACTTTAGTAAAGTAATATGAGATGTTCAACACTAATTAGATCAAGTGGTTATAATTTATTTGTTTGTCTCAGAGGTTTCAGGTTCGAGTTTCATCATCAGATCAAGATGTTAATGTCTCTCTACTTTAGTAAAGTAACATGCGATGTTCACACTAATTAGACCAATTTGGTTAAAACTTCTTGGTTCCTTTTAAGGGTCTCATGTTTTCATCATCAGATCAAATGGTTAGTGTCTTTTGATTTTTCTCAAGCGTCACAATTTTAAGTCTCATCATACAGTGTTGATATCGTCGAGAAAAAAGTTACAAATAAAATATGGGGTTGGGGTTTAAAGAAGAGGAATGTTATGCTCATAGTTAGGGGAGAAAAAAAAAAATGCTAATAATGAAGTAGGTTTGGTTTGGGGAGTGAGTAATAGACAAGAGAGAGAGAGAGAGAGGTTAGGAGGAATAAGAAAAGAGTGGATGGGGATGGGTTTGTGGTGGGTCAAGTCTAGTCTAGAGGGTTCATGTTTGGAGACACCATTAATTATACATAACAAGTTACTAGTAAATTATTTAGAGCAGAACTGGAACAACAACAGAAACAGGAACAGGATGGTACAGAAGAGGCACGTGAGAGACTCATGAATAGGCACGTGCAAGTTGTGTGTTGTACAGATGTAGAAGGAGAAGGAGAAGGAGAAGAAGAAGGAGGTGCTGTTTTGGCCAATTGAATTGGATTGTAGCTGTAAGTACTAAGTAGTAAATAAAGTAAAATGAGCAGTAAACTGTAAAAAAGAGGAAACACAGAGAGAAGAAAAATCCCATGGATTGACAACACATCACTGACTGTCTTATGATTTCAAGACCTTTGATTTGACATTTGACTTGTCTTTTCATTACACACTCACTCTCTCTCTTCTCCTTTCTCTTTCTTTTTCTTTTATTCTCTTTCTCTTCCTCTGCACACAACACAACACAACGCAACTCCCTCAAAAACAACTTTCTTCATTGTTATTGTTCATGCATATATATATTTGATGTAGCCATTTCCATGCATACCAAATTTTACAATTCCAGCTCTACCCTTCAACTGACCACTTTTTCCAATGGTTTTTATCTTTTAAAAGCTACAAATTAACTTTTATACTTACTGATGCAGTATTTTCTTCTTCTTTGGACGAAAATGATCAGTTTGTTGATGTCTTTTAACATACTGTAAATATAGATTGCCAATGTGTTTCACTTAATTCATGCACAAACTTTTGTTTCTTTCAATTCGTTAAGAAAAATACACATTAAGTGTAACTAGTTCGTTGCATTGAAATTTATATTTCTAATATGAATCAAAGTTAGCATATGTAATCCATAAGTACGTGAAAATGTGTTTTGTACCTCAGTCTTTTTCAAGTGTTTATATGAGTAGTTCATTATCTCTGATTGGTGGATGATCGACTATTTTTTTTACAGTCGAAATCGGGGTTGAGACGATATCGTATTGGTTGTCTTATTGTCCTATGGTCCAGGTGGGCTGATGTGGTCTGACTGCCTGACCTGGGTAGCCCAAGGCAAGGTTTGATAGTCTTGTGCTCTGCTTCGGGTCTTCAAGTTTGACTAGTAGCATGCGCATGTAACATACTGTTAAGCAAAGCCCCGAGTTTGTGCCCGGGGGACCACATCCGGTGTAAGAATAAGATTATGCACAAACGATTTTTTTATAAAAAAATATGAAGATCGGAAATCTTTGTAGCTCGTTTAGAACTATCACGAAAAACGTACGAAAAACTCGATGAACACGCGAATAACACGAAGAACGTTTGAGAACATTTTTGGGTTGTTGCAATATGTGTTCAAATAGTGAATTGACCGACCGTTTACATGTGCCTTGTGATTCTATTTATATAGCTCACCCTTCTTGACACATGGCGGCCTCTGATTGGATGGTGTCAGTGCGGGTCCCGCGTGCTTTGTCGTCTTTTACCAATGTTGGTTCTTTTCCCCAACAATCGAATTAGACTTTTAACCTTTGGACTTTTTTATACGTGCGGTCCATCTGTGGACGAACACACAGAAGCGGATGTGCACGCTGGCGCGGGCGCGAGCGTGATGCGGCGAAGGTTGAAGGCGATCCCATGGCATGCGACCTGCTTCCCGTGTAGGTTTAAGGCGTGCGGACCCCTGGCCGCGTAGGACAGAGGCACACGACCTTCTTCCCGCGCAGGCCTAGAGTGCGCGGACCCCTAGATGTGAAGGACGGAGGCATTCATCCTTCTTCTCGCGTAAGCCTAGGGTGTGCAGATCCCTTGCCGCACGAGTCAAGTTTTCGCACCCTCTTTGCGCGGATGAGGACCGTTCTTGTGTAGGCGGACACGGATGCGCGGGGCGTGCCTTGGTCTTGCGTGCTTTGGCTTTTCATGGGTGAGGTTTGCGTGGAGGGTACTACTCGTGTTGGTGAGACTCATACGGGTTTGCGCGTGGGCGAGGCCCATCTCTTGCCTGGGCTTGTATTCGACCTAAGACCCAGCTTGAGTTTTGACCGTCTATTGCTTGGTTGACCAAGCCACATGTCACTCTTTCATTGGCCGACCAGTCATGTTACCTATAGTTGATTAGACATGATTGTGATTACATAGGTAAAGGGTTAAGCATAACTCTAATAAGATTTGAGGGATTAAGTATGCTTAGACTAATGTGACAAGAAAAGTCTGAGGTACAACAAGACAAATACAAAACACTAAAAGTTTGAAGTTGTGGTTGTTATGTATCTCCAAAAAGTGCATAACATATAACCTAAATGCTCGCAGGTCGCACGATGTACTTACATGTATGATTCTTTAGAAAATGTGTATTTTGGTATCACTAAATGTCTCATCACCTATTTTGGGTAAGTGGGAGATGTTGGAAGTGGTACACCCAAGATAGGTGTCTTGTGCCACGTAGGATATCAGGTAGGAAGATAAAAATGATTGGTTATTAATTAGTAGCCCATTTTAGAAACTAACTACAAAAGAAATTGCTATGCATTTAATGAGAAACATATATATCATAGTAAGACTCTATGGTCATAACTACGTAATTCCAATACAGAAAATTGGGACACCAATTTTCTAATCATCTTCCTAAATACATTTCAGAGATACGTAAGTTACATTGCCTTCTTCTTCGTGATTGCGGTGTGACTACGAGTCGGTGATCTGGGAGATTTGTTTAAGTAATTATCGGTATGTAAGTACCTGTGTGAGAACCTTTTTGTAATGATTTATATTATAATGTAATTCTAGGTTTTATATAACAAAATTGTGTAAACTTTTTCTTACTTTCTAGATATATACTCAATTTTTATGATAATAATTTATTCATGTTACATACTCAGTTTGCAACTAATGTAATTATGTTATTTTTATTATTTTTAATCAATTGAGCTATACGACATAGTGTTTTTCTTTAACTTAATTCACCCCACCTGACTCACTAGAGTTGATCCTACGACCTGCCACAAAAAAAATGTACGTGCGTCGTACTATTGAGTCATCTCCTAAGAAACGTAATTACGTCATTATTATGTTACATGTTGGTACCTATAACAATTTTATATTGAGGAAAAAAAAAGTGATGGAATAATACGAAAGTGGGAGTTTCATGAACTGTTGAGTTCTTTGTTGACATTTAGTTTTGGAACTGCCCTGAGCCCGTGCCCCTATGAGCACTCCTGTCCAGATTTGTATCAATCCTCATTCCCAGTTGTAGAAGCAAAAAGGAAAGAGGTTTTTGTAGTATTTTTGAGTTGAGTTGATTTCAAGAAAAGCATTAGCATCTCTTGGAACTTATGGTTATGTTTGGGTAACAATTAGTAAAATAATGCACGGCGTGCTTCATTTCCCTTTGTATCTTGCAGCTACAAATACTCAAAATTCATATACTATGCCTGAATAAATAATTTGAGAAAAATTAAAGATGAGATGCATATGATTAATATACACAAAAAATATGGAACAATTGAGATGTACAGGTACGCCAGATGAAACTGTGCATTTCACTATCTAGCATCCACCATTGTGACTGTCACTTGGTTGACAGTACATGATTCTTCTTGCTTACTTGAAGAGGAATCGTTTTCCGGGTTTCTTCCAAGACAAAACCCGGGATTCTTAGGCTGCGGCATTGTTGCAGTTTCACTACTCAGCATCAACAGCACCGTTGCCATGGTCGGCCTATCTTCTGCGTGCTCTTGGACGCATAACAGACCAACTTGCATGCACCTCGACGCTTCACATGTTGAAAATTGATTACCCATCGACGAATCCACTAGTTCCAATCCATGTCCTTCTCTCCATAGTTTCCACGCCTGCAACAATTTAAGCTCGTTTCTTCGGTGGTAAGAATGAGAAATAAAGATCAAAGAACAAATATTTAGGTATTACCCTTCAAGGAAACAATCATTTAAAGACAAATATAGTTTTGTTTCTCAACTTTTGCACTTACATGTCCAAGAAGATTGAGCTCGTGATTCGAATAGTAAAATCCTCTGTTCTTCTTACCACTGATAATCTCCAAAACTAGAACTCCAAAACTGAAAACATCAGATTTCACAGAGAAAAGCCCATCCATTGCGTATTCAGGAGACATATATCCACTGCACATTACATACAGAGAGACATAAGTGAGATGTGAGAGTAGTGGATTTATTTCAAAAGTAAACAATATGATTTCCTGCTACTTACTATGTTCCAACGACTCTTCTCGTATTCGCTTCAGTCTGGTCTCCACCAAAAATTCTAGCCATACCAAAGTCTGATATTTTAGGGTCCATTTCTCCATCAAGTAGGATGTTACTTGCCTTGAGATCCCTATGAATTATTCTAAATCTGGAATCTTGATGAAGATATAATAGTCCTCGAGCAATACCACAAATAATGTTGAATCGCCTTTGCCAATTTAGTAAGTTGCTTTTAGCAGGATCTGGAAATGAATGCCATGAGTTCAATTTATTTGTTTCAACAGAATATATAATATAATGAACTTGTAACCAATTATAGACTTGGAAAAATGCTCAAAGTACCGATGACATACTGAATATAATGGAGTCCAGGCTTTTGTTTTCCATGTACTCATAAATTAGCATCTTTTCATCCGTCTCAACACAGCAACCAAGCAGCCGAACAAGATTTCTGTGTTGAAGCCTTGCAATCAACTTAACCTCGTTTTTGAATTCTTCGACTCCTTGCCCAGAGTTCTTTGAGAGTCTCTTGACCGCTACTACTTCACCTTCAATCAAACTAGCCTGGTAACAAAAAGCAAAACTCTATAATTAGTATCTCCTTTTAGGTGCATTTGAAATTAAAAAATGTGTGTGCAAAGTGCTGGATGGTGCTGTGGAAATATCTTGTAACGAGGACTTTACCTTGTAAACACAACCAAAACCACCTTGCCCTAGTAAATTTTCATCAGAAAAGTTGTCTGTGGCCACTGCTATAGTATTAAAATCGAACAATGGAAGTTCTAAGTCCTCTGCTTGACTTTCACCAGAGTGGTCTCTCTTACTTGAGACTGCCTTTGCATTTAAGAGAAAATCTTGGCTTCTTTCGACAGGACCTGCAGGATATTCAAAGACAGCAGCAAGAGATTAATTAACAACTATATATATACACAGAAGAAATGTTGATTGCAAAGCAAATACCACCATACCTCTTTGATCTATCTTTCCTTTGTTAAGAGATGTCTTCCTTTTCCATAAGAAAAAGAAACCCAATCCAGAGAGCAAGATGCAAATGCCAATAGTGACGCATACAGCTTCCATTATAACTTTTTTCTTGTTGCCTTCAGAACCTACAGTCCCTCACATTCATACATCAAATTAGATAGCATATCATACCGCCTTCATGGCATATTCATTATATATGTATATAAATATATATATATATATATATATAGTTGCTTGTTGCATTTTAAGCATTTAACTTGATAATTTAAAAGTTGCTGGTTCAAGGCATGCATCATCTGATCAATGATTAACAAAAGTGCAAGATTTTTATGCAAACAAAGGGCGAGTCTGTACATAAATGGTTCTATCCAAAACCCTGAAGTGCTGAGAAAGGGCGGAAAATTGTACATCATCCCAGAAAGAGTGTCCTTCGCAAAAATTTATTAGAATAACTTCTCAAAGCTTTGATCCTAGTCCACTTAAGTTTATTTATATAGCAAATAATTATAGTCTCAAGTTTTATGTTTCTCTATATATATATAAGAAGACATTGTGTTAATTCAACATATCAATAAAATAGAAAGACAAATATACAAAAGTATATCTCTCCTTACAAAATACCCCAACAATTTTCTCATGTGACTTCACTTGGTTTTGTTATATATATATATATATATATATATAACTCAAAGAAGTCTAACTACTTTACTTAAGGGATACTTTTACAAATTCATGCATCAATAACTTACTACATGTATCTCAAGATTATTGTCTTGTTTTAATAAAAAATATTGTCCCAATATAGTGTGATTTTTCATATTTTAACAATATAGTTATGTATAAATTATTACTAATAATCTAGAACTCCTTGAATTATTTATATCAAGTGCACATTAGAATAAAAAGGTAGAAAACACTCGTTTAAGACGAAGAGAGTAAAAAACATAGCAGTAAGAAGATGGGAAATATTGAGGAAATGTTACATCAGTAGGTTGAGCAGTGTTTCAGTTATGGGCCTTGTCCTATCATCGAACTAGGCCTATCAGGCCCATAATAATACCAAAGAAATGGTGACCAAAATGCCATTTTATGAACGTGTAGTAATTAATTCAAAGGTCACAGTCAGTTCAGACATTATTGGTGAGGTGTGTGTGGACATGGCTGATGGCTCAATCAATAATCCAATTAATTTCCCTCCAAAACTCAAACCTAATTAGGTGAATATGAATATGAACTCCTACACGCCGGTTACCAAACAGATGGCAGTGGTCCCCATACATAGGTGAAAATTGTAATCCTTCCAAAAAGTTGCAACTGCAACACCAATCAAGAAATTATTTACAGAAGTTCGCTCAAACCGGTGGTTTATTTTCTGAACTTTCGTGTTTAAAATCAAAACTTCAGGACCATTTTGTTCATAAGGAGTTAAATTATCAAATTGCGTTAAACACATTTTTCGGTCAAATTGAGTGCAAACACGACTGTTCAAAAACTAAACTGCAACCACTATTAGGTAAGTGGCAGTGGGACCCACGGAATTATTGTCCCGCCTAAACTAAAACAGTAGTAAAATGCAGTAACTGTTCCGGCCCAAGATTGAAAACCCAACAAGGTCAAGATTGTCGGCCCAGTACTGGGGCCCGAGTAGCCGTCCAATAAGTAGGAACATCAAACAAGCATTCCAGAATCTAAAATAGAACCAACGACGAGACCACGTAGGTAGTGAAGAACAGAAGACACCTCATAGACAGTGTTCCAATATTCATGTGTTGGGTTGGGTGGTCCCCAACCCCACACACGGACAGATACACATGTTTCGTTTTCCTTTATTTATTCATAAACTATAACGTGGCACTCTGTAATATACTAATATGTGGACAAAACAAAACAATACAGGTAGATGTACAACAAGTAGTCCCCTGCCCACACGCTACTAACGTGACAACCACTGTTTCTTAATCAATTTTACCAATTTTCAGTTCAAAGATACCAAAAAAAAAACATTCCAAAATGATTAACGTTCTTCAAATGAATTGAATTGAATGAACATTTTCTAAGTTAACTAAATTGAGAAATTAAAAGAAAAATAGGTACCTAGATCAGAAGCAGCCAATCGAATGTAGAGAATCTGGCCACCCTCGGCGTATTGTCTCATGTCCAAAAGGGCAGTCGACCACATGACGCACCCCGTGCCACTCCCACCATTGCTCACGTCCAAGCTAGCGTAGGCCGTGCACGAACAGTTCCTCAAGCACTCTTCTCTACATTCCTTAACACTCGTCTTTTTCTCCACCAATGCGCTCCTGCTGTCCGGCAGCTTAATTCCCTTCACCGCCATGAACCCGTCCGTGGAGCAGTCCAGATTCGTGGTCCGGACGCACCCGTCCGACCCGTCTCTGAGCTCCCAGGCGCGCCGGTTCTTGGGCTCGAACCCGTCCGCGCACTTGCAAACCGGGGACAAATTCGTGTCGCATATCCCGTACGGCCCGCACTCCTTGTAGTTGTCGCATTGGTCCTTGGGGGCGTACCAGTAAAGGTTCCAAAACTGTCTGTCCTCTATGAACGTGTACCTCTGGAGCGTCCCGCTCGCGTTCACGATCAGTCTCGATTTCAGCAATTTGTCGCGGATCGAGAACGAGTAGTAGACATCGCTCTGGTTGGTGACGAAGCTGAAGCTGATGTCGTCCGTGGACTTCATCTCCGGGACGCCGCTGAACCCGACGCCGTTCCAGGGGCCGCTGCGGTACTCTTGGACCTCTTTCTCGTACAAAAAAATTTCAGGGGAGCCGTGAAAATCGAGCCTGAATGAGAAAGCTCCGGTGCCGGGATCGTCCGTGCTCTTCCACGACGTCAAGTACCGATCCAAATTTCTGGTCATGTCCCACCCCAGCTTCATGTCCGGCAAAAGAGTGTCCGTCGGATAGTCGAAGCTCTGCCAGATGTAGTTTTGTGGGTCCTCGTCGTTTTCTTCTCGCAAAACCAGATTTCCCGAACCCAGAAGCTGCAACACAGGGTTTTGAGGTGATTTAGTATTGTTGGAGGACCAGATTTGGTCGCCGGTTTCGTCGAGGACGACAATGTTTCCGGTGGCGCCGATCTTGAAGGCTACAGCAGTGGAATTGGAGAGAGGGTGGTCTCTGTTGGCAACCCAAACGACGGTTCTGTCTGGGGTGTTTTTGTACCAAATCCCCAAATACCATTTCCCGGAGGCTCCGGGAGTGAAGAAGCCCAATTCGAACATTTGGTTGGTGGAGACCAGAGTCTGGTGTTCGGTGAGCAAATCATTGGAGGCAATAGTGTCGGTGGAGATCGAGACGGAGAGGGTTAGGAGGAAGACGAGGAAAAAGATGGTGCAGAGATGGTGGGTTTTCGGACTTGAAGTTCTCATATCTGTGGATTCATTCACTCGGTTTTGTTAGAGCAACCGAGGAGATTTGAACTCTGTTCCATGATGCACAAATAAGTGTGGTTTGATGGGAAAGGGAAAGACAGAGCTTGTTGACTCTTGTCTTCCTTTCTTACCACTGAGCCTTCTTTTTTTTTACTTTCCTTTTGAATCTGCCTAAAATTGCGTTGGGCCTTAATTGGGCTTCCAAAATAGTTAGTTCGGTCAAATTGGGAGATCACCTACTTTAATATCTTTTAATTCTGTCGTCTTCCGTTTTTTTCTTCCTACAACCTCTTTCAAATGTACCGTATTTCTCCATTTGATACGGAAAAATCAAGAAGTAATTGAAGACCGAAATTCAATGCTTGACCTATATAAGGTTACAAAATAATGAGAAATCATTATATTAAGTAAAAATAATATAAGACTTATTCTCTTAAGTAACGTGTCGGGTTTGTGACTTATCTTTCAAGTAATGTGTCAGTTATGAGAGTCTGTAATTGTATGTGCATTGTGTAAATTAATAATAGGGATAATTATAGAAGGCACCCCTGATGTATTAAGTATTACACAAGGCACTCTTGAACTATGTTTCATGACTTTAGACTACCCTGAAGTATGCAAGGGTCATTCTATCAGTTACATTTGAGGAAAAATGACACTATTTGATCATGTACTTGACAAATAATCTATTTATTTCTGAAATCCCCAAAATGCCCTTCATTTACGCTTCTTCTTCAACTTTGAACACGCTGGTAAATGCATAAATTTGTCGGAAAACTCATGAACTCGCCGGAAAAGTCATTAAATCAAGTTGAACACATGGAATAATCAATTGCGGGACATGCCCCGCATTGAAATCAAACCCGTCAGACATAGAACCTAGAAGCCTAACCAGAACATGGGCTACCCGTTTCGCAGACCAGTACGAAAATGAGAAAATGACATCATCAAAAAGGCTTGTCAAACCTAAGCACTCGTCAACTAAAAACCCAAATCTACTTCGATCCGTCTTCCCGAAGTGCGACATCTCCACAACCATCCTTGCATCCAAGTCGACTATGACTCTCCTCAACCCCATAGTCCAAGCATTCACGGATCCCCCAACAATCTGCCTTCTTGGGGCCTAGCGCAGCCGAGATATACCGACGCCCTCTACCCACACACGTCCCAGCCTCTGTCCGAGCAACCCATCCACAACTCGTTCTACTGTGCTGAGCGAAAATGGTTGCATCAATGTTGAGTTTAACATATCCGGGGACCGGTATTGCCCATCTCACTTTCGTCTCACTCCCTCCAACGAAAACAACAAGAGCCAGAGGCCGATTTGTTTCCCTCAAATCACACCACATCCGATCGCTGACAATCACTATGCTCTTCACATACCACACTTGATTATTTCATACACAGTTGTTTCGAGCTTTCCATATCGACCTAGCTAACACTGCCAACCTTCCGCTTGCCTCCAACCCTTCCTTCTCCATCACCTCAACCCACCATCTCCTAAACTCAACACCCATTTGCCATTGAACTGAGTAGCCAACCGAGCTCCAACAAGCTCAAATCATAGGACAATCAACAATGGCATGTTCAATGCTCTCATCTTCCACGCTACACACCGGACACTTGATGTCAATAGACACCTGACGATCATTGAGATGAGGTAGAGATGGTAAAAATTGTTTGCAACATCTCCAAATCAAATGCTTGACTTTATGAGGACATTCCAACTTCCAGACACACTTTCAAAACACTCGGTTTCCCACATCAATTTCAGCAAACCCACTACCCACGTTCAATGACCTGTATGCGGATCTCACTGAATAATCACCTGATAACTCAAAATCCCACAACCAAGCGTCTTGTACCTGTCTCTGGCTGATAATCACACCCATAATATCAGCCACCTCCGCCTTCAAAAACATATCACGTAACAATGGCTCATTCCAAACTCTAGTGTCCTCCACCATCAACTCGCAAACCAACATGTACTCAAATCCCTTATCCGGCACCAATCCAATGCATTTAGCCTCTCTCCAAGGCAGCCAGAAGTCTTTATATACCCTCACACTTCGACCATCTCCAACCCGCATGGTACACCCTAATTTTAACAGTGATTGAGCAGCTCTAATGCTCTTCCATAAATAGCTCGGGTTCGACCCCGACGGAGCATCAAGAAAAGAAAAAACCATAAAAATACCTTCATCAGAGAACTCTAGCCAACAAACAGTCGGGATTCACGAGCTATCTCCATCCTTGTTTACCTATAAATGCCATATTAAACTCCCGAAGCCTCCGATCAACGAGACCACTATTCTCCTTCTAGACACACAACCTCTCCCATGAGCTCCAATGAAATGATTTTCGATTGTTCTCTTTTGAACCCTACCAAAAGGAGTTCATCATTTTTTCCAGCTCGTGACAAGTGTTAACCGGGAGAATAAATAAGCTCATTGCGTAATTCTGTATAACTTGAGCCACCGTCTTTAAGGGCACTTCCTTCCTAGCCTAAGAGAGAAACCTTCGGCTCCAACCCCTCATCTGACGTGCAACCATTCCTTTATGAAAGTGAACATTTCTTTTTTTTTTCTCCCAATCATAGCCGGCAAGCCGAGGTAATTCCCAGCGTCCACTTCCTCTCGGATCCCCAATGTTGTACAAACCCGAGACTTGTCCTCCTCTTTCATATTAGCACTGAACACCACCACTGACTTCTCATAGTTCACTTGTTGCCTGGATGCTGCTTCGTATATACCCAACATCCTCCTCATATACACTGCCTCTACCTCCGATGCCCAGCAAAATATAGAGCTGTCGTTTCCAAAAAATAGATGAGATACCGAAGGGGCTGCACGCGCAATTTTACAGCCATGGAGTAGACCCCTACCTCACCTGTCTCGAATCAATGCCTAAAGCCTCTCTGTGCATAATATAAACAGATAAGGCGAAAGCGGATCGCCTTGCCTCAACCTTCTCTTCGGCAGAATTCACTCGATTAACTCATTCCCGACCTGTACCTTGTATCGAACTGAAGTCATACACGAATTAATCTAACCCCTTCATCTATCACATAACCTCATTTCTCTCATTACATCATCCACAAAAGCCCACTCGACTCTATCATAAGCCTTAGACATATCGAGTTTTATCACTGTTGTCCCAACATCACTTTGAGACCTCCTTCGCATCCAATGTAAGATCTTCGACGCAATCCTGATATTGTCAGTTATTAATCGTCCAGGCACAAAGGCACTCTGTGCCTCCGAAACACACAAGTCGAGCACCTGTTTCAACCTGTTGGCCAACATCTTCGCCACACGTTTATAAGCTAAATTGCATAGAGAAATATAGCGCAAATAAGAGATTACCTCAGGCTTCGATTTTTTCAGGATTTGCACAACGTAGGTATCATTTAGCTAATCCAGCATTACATTCGACACGAGAATAGACAAACAAGTTTTGACTTCATCCTCCTCGACTATGTTCCAGTATTCTTTGTAGAAAGCTGGATTAAATCTGTCCAGACCCGAGGCTTTGTCCCTATCCATTGAGTCAAGGGCATTCTTGACCTCATCACCGATAAATGGCAAGGTCAATTCACTATTGTGCCTGTCCGAAAACGGGACCTTGATAAGACCGGTGATGCCCTCCATTTGAGACCCATGGGAGGTGAACAAATTAGTAAAATACTGAGACACGATTACCTCCAACCCATCTCCCGCCTCTTGCCACACCCGCCTCATCTTTCAGCCCGTCCACTACATTATTCTTCCGTCTTCCAATTGCAACTACATGAAAATATCTAGAGTTGGAGTCCCCATTCTTGAGCCAAAATATTTTTGACCTCTGCTTCCAATATACTTCCATTGCCTCCAAAACATTAAAATACTCCTCCCGAACAACCTCTATCGGTTGCCCCACCTCTCGTTTAAGTTTCTTTCGGGCTAACTTCACTTTGTGGCGCATTTGCTTTATTTTCGGACCCCATTCTCATGAGGCCTTGCTGCAACAGAAAATTTGAATAAATTGAATAATTATTAATTATTAAATAAATTGAAATTTTGCAACCAAAAATTTGCTATGAAATTCCGTAGTGAACACAAGTTATAGTGATGACCATAATGCTTCAGACCTAAATCCATATCAAATTCATCGCAAACATGTGTTTATTAGTAAATCTTTTGTTGCACGTTAGCATTTTCTTGTAGTGGGAACTACTAGACCAATTGACTGGAGTGGTGGAAAGTAGAGAACAAAATGAATAAAAAAATTAGACAAAAGGAATAATTTTTCTTCAGGCGATGAATTTTTAGTTAATCTATATGACCACACAAAAAAAAAGATCTCTATTTGATGATTTGAATAATTCAATTGACAAGTTATTCATAAACTCATGGCATAATACATAATAGGAAACAAAATCTATTATATATATATTATAAAGAAGAGTCATACCTTAATTATACGACACGTGTCATCTCAAATTTTTATTGCCTATCTAATTGAATGACATGTGACATGTTTATTTCTCTAATTTTGTGCCGCGTGTCAATTCTAACTAATAACTAGAGAGAGAACCCGTGCGATGCACGAGTATACATATGATATTAGTCGATCTTCACTAA